>BLXT01004660.1:239756-250249 GCA_019648995.1 Plakobranchus ocellatus
AGCAAAATAATGTTGGGAATCACTCAACCAAACATAAAATGATAAAGTAAAACAATTGCCGACATTTCAAGATATAGAAAAAAAAGAAAGTCTGTTTTACACAGGGATACTCTAAAGGTCTAATATTTATATATATATATATATATATATATATATATATATTCTCTTTCACCTATTCTATTTTATAGCTCTGTCAGCAATTGCTGACAAAAGACTTACTTTGTATGATTGATCACACATATGGAAGCATAATTTTCCTTCAATTGTCTTAGCACTAAGCAGTACAAGGGAGGGGTGGAAAGGAATTTTAAAAATCTTCAAATCACTGATTATTTTCGGCAAAATATCCTACAAAGCAGCTTCGTTGATTCAGGTGCAGCTGTTGACAATGCCTTTCAAAGCCTGAGGAAAAATTGAAAAAAAAAAAAAAAAAAAAAAACATCTTGGATAAGAAGTTAATCTGATTCAGGAGGAAAATCAAATCTACTTCATACTAGAAGATACTTAACTCGATAGCTTCATGATGTTGAAAAAAGAAATGTCCTGAAGGAATTAGACTTCAATTCAAATTGCTTGCAAGTAACAGCTGAAGGATGGCTGAAAATGAGAAACTGTTGGCACTGCACCATCTTCGAAGAATTATATGTTCGTTTCAGGTCTACACAGATATATTTTCAAAATTTTCCATCAATGGCACAAGAATAACACTTATTAAAAAATGCTAATATCCCATTTCCATCTAACAGAGTTAGAACAGAGAACTTATTTTACTCAGTTGCAGCCCATGTAAAAGGTTCCTAACTAGAAAAAAACAAGTGACTTGGGCATATTTAAAAACACAAGTATGGAAGCAAGAGTGAAAGAAACAGGAAAAAAGATGTTATGTTTGAGTTTATAATCAAATGACTGGCAGAGATGACAGCAGCAGAAGATATGGGTGGAGAAAGTCAGTATTTATTTCACAAAAGAAGCAATAGAAATGAGCTATACTAACCTTCCGAGCGTAGTTTGGGAGAGAAAAGGCAGCTGTGTGGATATCTGAAGTATAATACTTGAGATCCATTTTCTCAACGTCTTCTTCACTTAGTCTGCGCAGCGGTTTAGTAAAGTCTATGTCCTGAGGAAACATGTAGCAGACATGCAGATTACACCTAGGTAGTACTTTGACACACAATTAGAAAACAGAAATGCTTATTTCAAATTTAATGTCAAACTTCAACTGAATTAGGCTTTTGGCAATATTTCGTCAGGTTGTCTTTTAAGTGCAAAAACAAGTAATCTTGGATACTCAATATTTTTCAACTTCATTTTTCTTGCCTGTATAACTATAAGTCTCATCGCAAGAAATTTAGGTCTTTTTTCTTATTGCTTATCTGTTCCCACAAACTACTTTTGACAAAAAAAAGAATTGAAAGCGTTTCTTTTTCTTTCAAATCTTTTCCTTAAGTTAAAAATTTCCTATTTTGGATGATAATCAACAGAGCTCTATCCTTTTTGATTAAGAGTAAGATGTTAAAGAAGGCTGTCTCAGGCTATTTCACTTGGTGGTTTGAAATGTTTATTAAAATGCAACTGCAGACTCATCCAGGTCTCAAGACATCCAAATACGAGACTAGTATCCTTTGTCTGTATCTGCCTTTGTATTCTTTTTCACCATTCAGGACAAGATCTACAGGTCCTTTATATCTCAAATACCTAGATACCAGATGTGCATTTCATTTACATTTTTTTTAAAACAAGATTTTTTTCACAAAGAAATGATAGAATGCCAGCTTTAATTCAATTGAAAAAAACTGTCTTACCGGCTTATTGCACGCCAACAGGTATCCCATCACACCTGAGACATAAGTAGGTGTGTTTCCAACTGCGTAGCCCACACTGGGGAACACTTCTTTGCACTGACTTGCCATGTCCTTAATCAAAGGGAGATCTAGGAACGTGGTTTCTCCTAAAGAGAAAGATTGTCATTGTAATTTCACGCAGTAAGCATGAGAATCTAGGCCTTCATCATCAACATATGGATTTTTGTTTTTTAATCAATCTCTTCTTGCATTTTTTTGGGGTGAGTTTTTTTTTTTCTGAAGAAATAGAATCATTGCATGGTTTTTATTATATGGATTTTTCCAATTTTTTTTTCCTATTATTGGTTCAACAACAAACATTCCTCATTATTATTATAATATAGGCAGAATTTAGAAACTTAAATCATTGACAAAGCTTATGAAAATGGGTTGAACTTTGATGATATCACTGCTGGGTACTAGTGCTTAGCAGATTTTGAAAAAATAAAAGATAAACTAGCTAGCCAACCTTGACAGCACATGAGGCCATGATCAGTGAGACAACTGAGCAGCTCAGAGTAGTACTTCTTTTGAAACAGTCCCTCAGCCACACCTGAAACACATGATACATGTGAATAAAAATACAGGTATGTATGTCTATTCAAAATTACACCAGCCTTCACTAAACTACTTAGGTGATCTCTTCGCAGGCCTTTTGAATAGAGGGTAACAAATACCAGATGCTTTAGTATTTCAGAAAATAGCGACAGCTTTTAGAAATAACACAGACTTGCCAACCTTTGCGATCCGTTTTGCTTATTACGACGGCCAGAAAAAACCTATTTTGCTTATTCTCAACCAAAAATGCTTATTTCAAAACTGACTTTCTTTCCTCATACGCAATAAGGGTATAAAAGCTAAATCAAAAGTACAATAGATCAATCATGCTCTTTAGTACTTAGCTAGCCTGGCCTAATGAGCGCGCTGACCAGTGATGTAGTAGCCATACTTCCGGTAGAAATCAGACCAATCACTCCTAAGAGAGGGTCCATCCAGACCAGTCCTCATCGCATGGTAAAAAAGGCGTTGCTCGGCAAATCATAACTCCATAGGTTTCACTTATTAATGTTTGAGAAAAATGCGTATCAAAATTTTTTGCTGTATGTTTGCATATTTTTTTAAAGTTATACTTACTCAAATACATAATTACATACAGGTTGGCAAGTCTGAATAGCATCATTCTCTTGTAGTTTTTTTTTTTTAGTTTTAAATAAAATTAGTATCTTTCTCTGCTTCCAGCTATCTGCAAAATTCAACACAATTTTACATATTCACATTGATAAAGCTAACCAGGATTACAGCTACCTTTTCTAAAAGGCTTGCTGACCAATATCATGATAAGTGTAGTCTTACCATCAGGATCAGGAGCGTCTGTGATGATAACATCAAACTGCTTGGGATTATTGCGGACATATTCCACTCCGTCCGCAACATTAATTGTCACACGTGGGTCTTCCAAGCAGTTAGCCATATTTGGAAGATATTTCTTGCTTACATCAATGACCATCTGGTATTTACAAAAAAAAAATTAATTACTTGAATTTCAGAAGGTTTTTATAAAAACATGAAACTCAAGCTCATAATACATGTGATTCACCACCAGTCCAACAAGTTAAACATTGCATTTTGGACATTTTATTATTTAAACCTTTGAAACAGCCTGAGATTTCTTCCTCTCCAGTTTGCAAAGGTTAAAACTGGCTAGAACTAAGCAGATTCTGAGCAAGGTTAGAGGACTTTTTTAGTTTTTGGGAAAAGCCTCTCAAAAAATCTACAGTTCTATTTTCTTAAAGGATTCTACACTCTGTTTAACCCAATAGGACTAGTCTGAGTCTTTTAATCAACTGTGATGACTGTTGTCCCCATTGGCAGCCTCTTCCATCTTACAGTTGCTAGACGTCATTGATTTTTTTAACCTCTAAGAGGGTATAAACATTCATGCTAAGGGGATCAAAAATATAAAAAAAATTTATGATGATGAGATTTCCATTTCCACATTGAAGACAATAAATACCATATATATATATCAAAAGTAAATTTTATGACCAAAATCTTCCTGTATAAATCTAAGGTCTATCCAAGATGTTTTTTAAAATGGAGAATATTTTTTGAAAAATGTTCAGGCAGATAATTATGGGATGGTAGTGGTCACTTAGCTTTTTCAACAAATTAGCAACTCTTGTCAATTAAAATGTGCAATGTGCAAAAGTCACATTTCACTCTGAAAAGTCTCTCTCTTTTGACAAATTTGATTGTAGTAAGCTAATGGGTAAGAGGGGACTGCTTTTTTTTGTCAAAAACTGGGTAAATATGGGGGGGAAAAAAAGTTACTGTCATGCCCTGAGGTGGGTTTTGAGTAACTAAATAGGGCTTGGACAAAAAAACATAAGAGATTGTGAGATAAATAAATCTATACTCTCTGACCTAGTCTACATGTGTTTTGTCAAAATATTTTACTTAATTATTGAGTCTTATGAATATTTCCTCTTTTTTTTAATGCTTGTAAAAAAAAAAAAAGGTTTACCTGGTCAATCTCACAAAGGACCACTTCATTGACACTCTTGTATTTGAGAACCTCACGCACCACACCTCCATCTCCACCTCCAATCACAAGCACCTGGGAGGGGGGAAGTGTAAATCATAGTCTGTGTAATCATACAGACTTACTTGCATGTTTAGTATTTTTAAGCTTCATTTTGCTCTGTAAAGATTTATCTTTACTCAGATACCTAGGCTGACTACATATCGTCACGCTCATTCTGCTTTGCAATGTCACTTTTGGTGGTTTTGAGAAAACTAAGAAAAACTATATCACCACACTTACTATGATACTTTTTCATCATGTGGGTTTTTGTGTTCAAAATATGGATTACAAGAATGAAACTAATCAAGAATGATTGTAGAAGGTGCAGAAAAGGTTGGAGAGTATTATAAAACAAAAAAAAAAAAGGAAACTCCCAAAAAATTGACTAAGTAAATGTGGAATGAGAGTGACGAAATGATCAATCAACACCAATAAAGCAGACTCCGGCAGCAGATTCAAGTAGCTGTCTTACATATCGAGCCTGATAACCAACCTAACTGATTCGAAGAATTTCAAGAGAAATACCAATCTTAAATTACAGACGCAAAGACCATTCAATTCTTTTAGAATGGAACATTCCATAGACCTTATTTATTTGTGTATTTCATTAACGACAACAAGAGTTTATAGTATATGTGCATTAAAATGCTAACAGAGTTATCTTCAAATGCAACAGACAACCAATAACCAATCATTTTTTTAACTGCACCAGTAATCTCCCAAAAAATTCTCAACCAAATTTCAGTACCAGCTCAAGTTGTTCTTTAACTGAAACCATGAAGCTAAATGAATTTTTAGCTTTCAATCACAATATTCAATCATTTTTTTTAACTGCACCTGTGATCTTCCCAAAAATTCTCAACCAAATTTCAGTACCAGCTCAAGCTGTTCTTCAACTGAAACCATGAAGCTAACTGAATTTTTAGCTTTCAATCACAATATTTGCAAATATAATGGTTTGTAGAAGCACACATATATTTTGTGGTTTCTTAATCACCTCAGGTGCAGTTTTGAACAAAAAAAGTTAATACAAATAAATAAAAACTCCCTGACAAAAAAAGTAAAAAATATAAAAATCAACAGGAATATTAATTTTAAAAGGTCAAAGGTTACCCTTTTGGGGTCAGGATGAAGATTCATTGGTAGATGAGTGATCATTTCTTGGTAGGTGAATTCATCTCTCTCAGTGCATTGAATGATTCCATTTAGAACAAGGACATTTCCAAATGACTTGCTGAGAGTGGTATAAGAATAATAACAAACAATTATGAATAAAAATATGGTTAACTTCTCTTGAATTAGAACAAAAATCAAACTGATTTTTTAAAGAAATAGTTAAGTTGAAGATAATCAATAAGAAGTGAAAAATACTGGGATAATAATTATGATCATTCAACCATTGTACAAAAAGCAAATCAGCTTCATATATTATTTCTAAATACCATTTTAATTAATTCTCAGAATAAATTATGATATAATGACAATAAAATGAAGGAATGAGCAGTCCTCCCCACAGAGAAAGAACAGAGATGAACATCATTGATTATTAAAACCAGATCAAATATTGAAGACAGAACACAGATTAAAGTTTGTATTGCCAATCTTGTTGTCACTCACTGATCAATACTTTATGGTTATACACTAACACATTACACTTTATTATAACTCAAACTCAAGTAGAAAATAAATACGTTATTTCTAAAGCTTCTTGAGGAAAAAGTGGAAGGATTAACATGCACTATTTCAAGCAAAACTTTGATGATCTTTTTATTTTCAGTCTAGCAATATCAACAAGTCACCTTTTAAACACAAGAACATCTTGAAAGGGGGATTTTTGCTGAAATAAAACCTCTTCAACTTTTAAATTGAGGCTGAAGCCATCCCAGCTTGTGTTGATTTCTCTGAACCAACCATTTTCCAATACCGAAAGGTTTTCATATGTGGTTGCAGAGTCCATTGCTGTCTTCGAATTTTAGTTTTAGTACAGTGTATCTATGGGATGAAAAAGTAAGCCATTAACACCACAATACATTTTCAGATTCATTTAAGTCAACTTTGCATAATGCAGAAGACATGATAAATGGTTAAGTTGAGTGATCTGAGGGTATCTTCTCTTCATATTGTTTTTTTAGTATTATCAAAGAACCTACACCAATTCCCTCCTCTCTCTCCTCACCCTCCCTACAACAGATTCCTTTTTTATTTAAGAACCCAATCCAGTTCATGAGGACACAAAAAGGCATGACACCCTGAAATAAAATTCGGTTTTAGAGTATATTTTGCAATTTAAGTTTTGCAAACCTTCCTGACACCATTCTCATATTCCAGTGATGGTTGCATAACATGAGAAAGTTTTATTTTTTTATTTTGTTTGTTTGTTTTGTTTTCTCCTTTTGTCCTTTTTTAACCTCTTTTTTTTCATATAAAAAAGAATCAAACAATTTCTTTTCTGTGGCATTTTTGTTTTAATTTATTGTATCAAAGACAATTGCTTCCACTTGTTAGTCATTGCCTCTATCTCAAAGTCTCAGATCTGTGCTTTATATTTCAATCATAATGCCAAGGAGAAGGCTGGGGCTCTTTGCAAATTTTTAATCCATATGGACATAAAAAAAATTCAAGCTTGATATTGCAATTTGTGCAAATCTTTGACTGCATAAGACATGGATTCAATAAAGGCCCTGACCTCTGCCAGTGTTCCTGACATGGTTGTGCAACAAGTTTGACAGGCCTGGCTGGCCCTTTTGGTGCCAGAACCCTCAAATCTGGCTCTGTTAAGAACGGCATGGCTCCCAAATTTGTAATCTGGCACTCTGTTACTTTGAGACAACATTTAGGTCCTGAAAGATGGTCTGGCTCTTTCTGAAACTTTTTTTGTAAGGAGTTAAAAGCCTAATAGATCTGTGGCACGAAGCCTAATGTCAAGAAGAGTGCTGGCTAGTTGATCATACTTTGTTTTCTCAAAGCAAATTAGGTACAGCTAAAGAAAAGCATTCTTTAGGCTTGCATGAGTTTCATTTGATGTGATTCTTGTCCATGCAAGTTACTACCAAGGCGATTTAGAAAAGGATGTACACGGAAAAAGATCTAATCATGCAATCATAAACTGCAAGTGCAAGCAAGTCAATATTTTTTTTATCTTTAAGATGGCTATTAGATCTAGATCTTATTATGAGAAGTTAGTGAAACATGTTATAAGCTCATATAAGGTATCAGTTTGCAGTCTACAGAGTTTTGTGGTAGAGATTAGATGATCTAAAAACCTGGCACTTTGAAATGCACCAAAGACAGAAAACTGATCTGGCAACCCTGCTGTGCGAAACTGTCCATTTTTCAATCAAATAGTTTGATGAAAAGCATCAAAATGAGCTTTCTACACACTTTCATGGGATGAGCGTTCCTCATCTATGCTTTTAAAAGTCTGTCCTTGACCCCAACTGCCATTCACATTTTTTTTTAAATCAAAGAAGCAGAGCTAGATCTATAGAAGGCCTTGGCCATGCTGCTGACGGACACACGTTTCAACTGAGGTTTATTGTCAGTTATAGGGTCGGTGGAGTCAGTGGAGATTCAGAGATTAAATCTTGGCAGGGTTGTGTCACACGTAAAGGAAAAGACGGCCGGAAAAAAAATGTATGCGAAAAATTTAATCTAGCGAGATGAAAATGGTAAACGTGGCTTACCTTTATTGTTGAAACTGAATAATATTTTTTTTTTCAATTTATAATAACTTATCACAGCTTGGCTGATCCACGTGCAAGGTTTTGCCTTATGTTGTTGTTTTTTTTCAATGTCAAATCCCAAACGCCTTGCTGTGCTGTTTCAAATTGCGCCTTCAGGCTTCTCTAAACTTGTCTGCTAAATAACGCTTGTTTATGGACAGATCAAAATTCTAGGCCTACTGCTAGGTTATCATGCTTGCTTACCTCTTCTCCTGTGTGATGACTGCTAGTGCTGTACTGCTGTACTTGTAGGCCTATTCGTTTTTGTAGATCTAGGCTAAACTTATATCGTTAATGGGCTGTTCTGCCAAGATCGCTTTCTCTTTCTCAAACAAAAAAAAAAATGTTTAGTTTGAGAGATTTTTTTTTTTCGTTTTGTCTGTTGCAAATAAATTACTCGACTTAGACAAAAATTGAAAGTCGTCGCTCAGTCTGAAGGGATCGAAAGTCCCTACAGTTATTTATATAGCTGTGTACATCCTTGAACTTAAAGCATGACCTATGAAAACATTTCTCAGAAAATTCAAATTTCGGGATGGCCTCGGTTTGCTTTAAGTAATTGTCTTCATTCCGTCATAAGCCTACCATGGTATTTCCGAGGAAACTTATTTCGGAAATATCCAAAATTACCCTCCTCCCTTCCCCCCTCACTCCACAAACACACTTTTATCTTTTGGATCCATACATTTTTTTTCTAAGAGAAAACTACAATGTAGGCCTAAAGAAATCAAGTTAAAGCGTTAGATACTCAAAAAAGGCAGTCCATGAAAGCGGTGAATATAAGTGAAGATTATATTATACTGCATCTATTGCAGACGATGATGTTTGGTTCTAGGCTACGTAGGGTTAAAGGAAAAAAAAAACTCTTGGGGGTAGATGTGTTATTGGTTTCCATAGTGTGTTGTGTAATGAATGAGAGAAAGAGTCAAGTACCGTTGCACGGGGTGACTAAGACCATTTTTACAACTTCATGTGATAAAAATTTTAATTACAATAACAAACCTTTAAGCATTATTATTGATCTTTCCTCGTTGTATGAGTGTGTTTGTGTGTGTGTGTGTGTAGGGGGCTTCGCTCCCCTGCCCCCCTCCCCCCCTCCCTCTCTGAAGTTCTTGATCCGGAGAAGCGCTATCCTGGTTTTTTAGCTTTATCACTCCGGCTGGTATAAGTCACCCCGTTTTACGGCGAACAAGAATCATCCTCGTGAACGTTTACACATTTTGTGTAAAATACAAACACATGCAGGTCTATACTTACAATGTTATAACAATGTGTAGATAGGTTAAATAGATGTGCTAAGTTTTTTCTGACAAAGTATATAGCCAGTTATAAAATTGTTGCGTTTAACTTGCCTACCTAGCCTACAAAGTGTATTGACTGACATCGACAACTACAAGACACACACACACACACACACACGTCACGGCTCACCTGCAAAATCCTACAGAATGTCAAAAGTTTTCATGTACATGACTCAAATCTAATAACTATTATCGTGGGAAAGAATTGCGCAGGTTGTAAATTCAGAAGCTTTGACGACAGGAACCTTATCCCATTTGCGATCATTGCCCTGCAATTTTTATGTGAGGACCATAACCTGTGATGAACTTTCGCCGACAGACACGCGCACAATCAACTACGTATGTAAGACCTTGCGAAATAATGGGTAAAAATAAACTGTGATGAACTTTCGCCGACAGACACGCGCATTTGGTTGTTCCAGGAAAGCTTGAATTTTTATTCTGCATCATATGCCATGAAGAAGGGCCAGTGTAGTGATCTTATAGGACTAGGATTTTAAGACATTATTAAAAATTATCGTTAATTTTTTTTTCTTCTGTACTTCTACTTCATATCATCATCATCATCACCAATATATTCACCAAAATCATCACTGTCAACAATATCATCATCATCATTATATATCCATCTTCATCATCATCATTTTACTTATTCTTTTAATTACTATTATTAATTAGTAGTATTAATTAGTAGTAGTAGTAGTAGTAGTAGTAGTAGTGTTGTTTTGTTGTTGTTGTTGTTGTTGTTATTATTATTATTATTATTATTATTATTGTTGTTGTTGTTGTTGCTGTTGTTGTTGTTGTTGTTGTTGTTGCTGTTGTTGTTGTTGTTGTTGTTGTCGTTGTTGTTATTATTATTGTTTGTGTTTTTTATTTTGTTCTTGTTGTTGTCGTTGTTATTCTTATTATCGTCCCCGTCTTTATCAGTATCGTTGTCGTCATCTGAAGCATCATCTTGATCATTATCAGCAGCAGCAGCAGTAGCATCTTCAACATCCCCTTTCACCTTCTCCTCTTTCTTCTCTCTTTTCCCATTTAGGCT
>BLXT01004660.1:266982-284834 GCA_019648995.1 Plakobranchus ocellatus
ACACAACTAGAAAGTGATACAATGTAGGGGTATAGAAGTGGTTTCCCTTCGATTTTAGCGAAAAATCGAGTTTTTACCAAATTTAGCGCTTAGTCCGTTATCGTCGGACGCCGACGATATATATATATATATAAATACTTATCCAAAAAAAAATACATATATGGAGGGAGAGAGAGAAAGAGAGAGAAAAAAATTAAGAGATAATTCTATTTTTTAATTTACAATAATTAACGACAAAGCACGTTGTTTTGCAACATAATCATGCAAATTTCAGATACAATTTGGACTCACTCATTCAATTATACTATCATTAATTATTTTCTCCTTCCTTAACTCTCACCCCCACAAAAAGAAAGAAAAAAAAGAAATTCTAGCAGGGTAGAAGATATTTTTAAATTAAAAAGCATTGAAAAGACTTTACTTTGCCAAAACAAGTTCAACAGCACTCACCATTTTTCTGCTTTGTTGACTTTTCATACAATCTTTTGATTTCTTTGATTTTGTCCAGGGTTGCTCTTATTACTCTGCACAATGAAAAAATGAGAAACATTTGTGCTCAAATACGCAGGGCATGGATAGCTAAGAAATCGTGAGCAGGGTTTTTTTTTCTTTTAATCGTTTTAAAAACAAAAGTTAGTTTACCATACCTGTTGTTGAATGGAATAAGTACAGTGCAAATGAAGTTATCTTGGAACACAAATAAAACAGTTTCAACCAGTTTTGAAGATGACAATCTTAAAAAAAAGTAATTTTGAAACTTACAATTGGCAAATATGCAAAAACAAGAAACTTATGCACAAGTGGAAACAAAAATTTTAGAGTTTCTTTTTTACCCTTACAAGAACTTAGATGAAGCAACACCTATTAAATACTGCTTTCATTGTTTATTAACAAATAAAAAAATGATTTTCACTTTTGATTATAAAAGAAAATAATTCGAATGATGTCTGCTCTTTTGGATTAAATTTACAGGCAACAAAACAAAAGATCTGCGCAAAGACAAAACATAAACCAACTTACTCTGCCTCTTCTTCAGCATCTTTTGTGGCTGCACTGTACAGATTCTTTAGTTTTTGTCTGTAATATGGTGTCACTGGCACAAGAAAAAATAACATCAGCATTTAATTCTTTCGTAAATGAAAAATATAAAAATGATAATTACTAAAATGCTTTGAGTTACCTTGCCATGGCTTAAACTGAAAAAGTTTGAGTGCGATCTACACCAAAATACTGATTAGTGATTTTTAAGAAAAATATTGAAAAGGGGAAACTCAGTTTGCATCTGTCTTCAGACCCACAGAACTGTCTTGAATTCAATAATTGCCACAAATCCTTGGCATAGTAATCAGACCAGCTTTGTAAAGAAACGTTCTTTTACATTAGACTCTTGCTACACTAAAACTGCACCTAATCTTTTGTGAGGCTAAATATTATTTTTAAAAAGTTTTGTGACTGTTAAATGATTTATTTAGTAAAAGCACTCAATACTAGACTAATTGTAAGCCATCCATTCTCAGAGGAAGAAAAAACATCAAAGCTGCAGAAACATTTGTTTCAATGTAGATGAATATTAAAGGTTAACATCTTTTATACAGGGATGCCAGTGGCCTCTGAAAAAAAAGATGGAAACTTATATAGTAATACATAGTTTTATCAAAGCTGTGGTTAAAGTATAAATGACTTTAAGTTATAAAAATAAGGTAAAAATCAGAATTACTGTTTAAATCTGAAAACTGGCATCACTGTTTGTATTCAATTTTCAAATATAAAATCCTGTTTCATGTATTATGCCGAACGGTATTTAGAGTCCGAGACTAGAACGACACTAAGAGAATCAAAAACTAATTTGGAAAACAATAAATAAATTACAGTCTATCCAGCAAAGATTCCATGAAATCATTGCAGAAAATGGACAAGTCAGAATTAATAAGGAAATTCATAAATAAAGTGATACAACTGTGGTTACCTCCTCCCATCCCGATCATTGCAAACATGAACTTTATCACTCTCCTTTTCATAAAGGAAAGTTTTGGTGATATTTCATTTTCTATCCCTAATTTTCTTTTCCTTTAAATGGAGAAAACAAAAATATTCAATGGGAATATTATTGAGAGAAATTTACAGGTGCTAGACAGTTTTTTAGACCTTATTTCTTTTAAGTAACTTCATTTGAGTCAAAGTTTGTATTTAAACTGGAAAAGACTGACAGATTCATAATTTCAAGGAATCCATGTTTGATTTAATTTTGTTCAACAGTATAATAGAAGCAAACAAAAATTTTGATATAACATTTTTATCTGTGACCAACCTTTCCCCTCTTCCTTCACTTTTTCATGTGTCTTCCTAATGTTGGTTAAATTGTGTTCTGCCCTGTCTCTTTCCACCTGCAAAATAAATGAGCATCATATATGACTGAAACATCATGTGCCTATGAAGAAATATATACACTAATGTATCTTAAACAAACAAAAATTATAATAATAAAAATCTTTTTTAATTAAAAAAAAAAAACCCCAACCCACTTCAAACTTTAAATTCTGTTCAAGTTAAAAAGAAAAAAAAAGACTGCATTATACACACATTGAAAATACATTTAAGCTGACAGAGTTTAGAATTTTTACAAATTCACATTCACTCTGTGAAGTTTAGAGCATTTGAGATTTTTTTGTATTTAACTTGAGATAGTTTATCTATTTTAACTTAACACCAGTTTTCATCGAGAAATATTTCAAGGCCAAAAATATGCTAAGGTTTCATCAAAAATGCCTTGAACCTTGGATTTAAAAATAGAGAAAATGCACAAATACTTAGATTGTTTTTTTAAAATTATACTTTTAAATTTTACAGATACTCATTTAACTGCCTTGTGTAAGTGCATGTGTTTGGATTAATTGAGAACAAAAAAAAAAAAACATTCCTTCTCAGTTGCCTTTGTTTATGTAGTAAAATTCACCTATGACATTCTTGAGTGCTTCGGAACCTTGCACAGGGTGAGAAACTTACCATTGTCCAGCTTTTCCCTCTCTATTTTCTATAGCAAATACGTTTGCCTGCGGCGAGGTTACAGAAACCTAGATGCACCTATTAATGTCCCCTAAGTCTCACGCCAAAACATCTTCTTATCATACCAGAATCTCCAGCTAGACATGCCAAGGAGAAGAGAGTTTGAGTAAGTAAAAATGTCACTTTGTCTGCTGCAGGCTGTTATTTTCTTGAAAACCTAACGTGCACAATTGGTTACAGGCTGCACAATGAAGAAGGCCAAAAAAGACGGACTATGAGAGTGAAGGTATGGGTTGCATTGATGCCTGATACTAGGGTACCAGCAAGCATTGAGGTTGGTATAGATTGGGGGTCTATAAGGGCCTACTGTAGTTTGCAGTGCGTTCACATCATTTTTATCCCAAACTGAAGATGGGGGATGGGGGGGAGGGCATGAATGGTTGGTTGTGTACTTTCAATGGTCCAATCATAGTTCATAAGCCATCCTTTCCAATGTTGTACAGATTTGCCAGGCCGTAGGGGAAACAACCTTGTGTTCAGTTTCACTAGATCGTTACCTCAGTAAAGCGTCACTTTCAGTCACTTATCAGTCATAGGAGATTTTTTTTTCTTTTTCTTAAACCATTCAACTCCACCTGGTACCTCAAACAGCACAATATGCAACATACATCAAGCTATCATTACAGTTTTCTTCAAACTAGTTTTGCAGAATGGAAAGAAAGAGATGGCCAACAAGTGTGACGCTCTCACGCCCATGGGCCAGTACGCTAGAATAATAGTTCCCTATTCCTGTCCCAATCCAAGGTTTCTGTGTGAAGACATAAAAACCCTTTGAAAAATAAAAGCACAAAAAAAAAAATCAATGAACTCGTGACAAGATTTGGCACACCAACCCTGTTAGAAACTTTTTCCTGGAGATTGTGTCGCTAGCACAGAGCACCATAGCAAAGGAAACCATTTTTTAAAAATTATTTTATCTATTTTAAATGGATTGTGTTCTTGTACTCCCACAGCATTTTTTTTTTTTTGCCATTGCATGCATTTAAAATTGGATTGTGTTGTTGTACTCCCACAGGAGGACTTGCTTATAGCAGGACTTTCCCACCAACCTCTTGACTCCTGCTGTAGGCGAGCTCTACTGTAATGTAATACATAGTTTTAAATAAAAAAAAAAAAAACAATGACACTTCCATTTATAATTTTAGACTCCCTGACAAACTTAACTTTTGAAGAGATACCCTAGAACCAGAAGCAGTTTTTGTAAGAGAAATGTATAAAAATTAACACTGCAAGATAATAACAACAAGTGTTGAAAATATTATTCGAATGCAGCGTACTTGTCTTCAATTGTATTACTGGATCAAATTCACAAAATTCAGTGTGAAAAATGAATCAGGAAATTTTAATCTTTACTGAGCTTATTGATATGCATAATTGTAAGCATGAAATTTTATATGATGTCTTAACGTATTGTCACATTGCACTTTTAGCAGCCATCAGTGTAATATCATTTTAAAAAAGAGAATCTATTTAATAACGACACAATGTCTGTGGCTTGCCTGTATATCTTTGATGTTATAGAAAAGTTCCCCAAGAAGACTTTGAACTTTCTCTTCAGAGGAAAGTGGAGCGCCACCTACAGCTCCTCTCAGCTCATCAGATGAAGTAGACACGCTTGGGCTCTGACTGGATCCTTTAGATGACGATTCTGCCTTCACGTCTGCACTACCAGATTTTGTATGCTCAGTTTTATCGGCCTCTCCTTTGCTATCACCTTTGGACTCGGACTTTGCCTCAGTCCTAGAACTTTCTCCAGCTTTGGAGTCTGTTTTGGAAGAGTTATCCCCTGAATTGCTTGCGCCTCCCTTGCCTTTGGACACTCGTGGCATTCTGAAATTCTTCAACCAACCCAAAAAATTTAGATTTTTAAAAAAAAAAAAAGCACTTATCAAAGAATGGGATTTGACAGATCCTGGATTTCAAGCATTCCCATTACAATTCAAAACTATAGAAACAATTGAAATATATATTTTTGACATGGCGATAGACATCATGCTTGAAACAATAAGACTTTTCACATCCTCAAAAAGATCTTTCAATTTGTTTTCCTGGTGCAAAAAAATCTCAGAGGGTATATTATTATAGAGTTAATAAGTACCTCTTCTGACCCCAAGAAAACTCAAATATCAAATACTGCAACGCTCAGTTACAGATATGAACAGATTCTCAATGGCATACTGAGTAAGTAAATAAAAGGCAAGAACATAAAAGGTGATATCAAATGAAAAAAAATGTAACTTCTTTCCAAAAATAGGGATACTTTTGCCATTAAAAAGCTCTTCTTCATCAAATAATTTAAAAAAAAAATGATTAAGGAATCACATTTTGGTAGTGCAAGAACACAAAAATCCATTAAATTCATTTGTAGGATAAATTGCCTTTTTTTTTAAAGACAAAATAACCTTTTTGTTAAATGAACATTAGAAATCGAAAACAATATATTACAGTTATGAATGAAAGACTGGTAATCAACGTGGTCTGCTCTACCTCCTGAGAAATACGGCTAAATTCATCATACAAGACTCCCCCTAGTTGGAACAGGTTTCTGATGTTTGCACCTTGCCTAACCCTTTGACCTACCCGTCCCATATATTTTGATGGCTGATGTAAATGAGTTTGGTGACAGCGACTGAGAGCCAGTCCTACCTTCCAAATGCCTGTGTCTAAAAAATTATTTGCCGGCCTAGCTGTGGTGGCTCAGGATAACCATGTTGATGCTGAAAATGACGGTGTCGGTATATACGGACAAAACAACAAAAATGATTGGTGCAGAGGGTTGTTGACAAGCATCTCATTCTGTTTTTTTTTATCAGCTTTCTCGTCTAAATCTCTGTCTAACTGTCCATAAGATTTTGTGATTTAAGTCTTTAATGAGGGCTTTCTGAGCTGAAAGGAACAATCAGTGATATCCTTAGATGGCAAACAATCATGCAGAACAACAACAGTTAAAACCACTTGAGTCAATGCTGCTTGGATTTTCACTCAAGTTGATGTTTTAGCTTGCAACTGCACTACTTGAAAACCTGTTATAAAAGGCTCACTCATGACTTTCATCTACTTTGGTTTTTGATGATCTGGTGCCACTAGTCTAGAAGGTTGAGATCAATTCACACCTATACATCACCATAACCCATTGTGTTGGCCTGGGCCGGCTTTGTCTAAAATTCAAAACAAGCTTCTCTCTCTCTCGTCTAAGGCACTGAGACACTGCGACTGTGAGGCCAAAGCATGCCAATCAAACCCTCTGTGTGCTGGGGATGTGATACGGCAGTTTCCTACAGGCTTTATAGGGAGGAGCAGGACGTATCTTGGTCTAGTCAGTGGTTATTGTAAATCTCATGCTATACCCCCTCCCACATACTCACAGTACAGTATGACTATCTATGTAATGGGAATGCTATACATCAGATATTGATATTATTTTAATTAGGGAACTGAACAATCACATAACTCAGTTTTTATGTAAATCGATCTTTTTGATTAATCATGTCCCTAAGAAACTGACAAGTTCAGTGTTAAGTGCTGACAGTACTTTCTACCCATAATACTCAGTTCATGTGAGTATGAGGAATCAAATCATATTAAATTAGCTGCTTACTCAAGCAATATTAAAAACAAATAGCAATCCTAATCTGCATCAGAAAGTGATATAAGATGCACACCAAAAACAAGAGGTTTCACTCCAGTCTGTTGATTCAACTTGGAAACCTTTCGGCACAGGTGTTCACAGTGGTACAGGTAATCAGAGACAAAACATTAAGTCTAGAAAATAGGTCTTGAGTAGAAGAGTAAAGAGAAGCATAATTATGTAGAGAAGAGATTTTTTTTTTGTTTATAGAATAATAGGTTATATTGCTCTCTTTGAATTCAAGAGCTATCAGAAATCTTTCCCTAGGCTAGATTAAATCTGTCTAAAGCGTATTGATTGACAATTCATTAGCGTTTCAATTCATTCAGTAATCCTAAAATTGTGATAACTTCTCTAGATCTAGATCTAGCATTCAGTGGTCTTTTTAATTGGGTTCATTCAATAAAATTTTTTAGGACAAATTTATTGGCACTTCTGCCACAAGAATCTAGAGTCTAGATTAGATCCATACCTCTAGATATGAAAAAAAGAGACAATCTAACTCTAACCTTAGTTTTATTTTACACTTCCCAATCAAATGAAGGCCCGCGAACTGAACGATGTTTTGGAGACCTTGCAGATGATCTAGACAGTGGTAGCGTCTCCAGACACAGCCCTCAAGATTTCAGGCCCTGTAGAAATTAGCCTAGAATCTTTGGTTCGGTGACAAGTGGTCACTCATTGGTCAAGTTGCGGCCTGGGAAGACTAGAAGTGAAAGTGCAAGTAGAAGCTAAGATTAAATCGAACTGTGAGGGCTGGAGCTGCTTGTAGTTAATGGCAGTCAAAAATACTTAAAAAAGGAACATAAATTAATGATGGCGAAACACGAATTCTTTAGCAATATAGTTTTATACACCGATAACATCTAGCATCAGGGTAGAACTAGGGCTAGATCTAGCAGTCGCCTAATCTGTAACCATTCACGGATGTAAAACTGGAGTCTAAATCTAGATTAAGATCTATTATTATTTGTCTAGGATCTAAACAGCATCCTGCTTCGAATAAAATCTAAACTTTAGATGCGATCATCTAGACTCTAGTTGCACAATATGCATAAAAGATAAAAAAAAAACAAAAAAAAAAAAAAACATTTCGCTTCAAATTAAAACGTTCGAGCTAGCGCATGTCTATTGTGTAGCTCTACGTGTAGATTTAAATTAAGATGTATTCTAGACTCTAAATGAAGAATAGTGCTTCACGTTATTCACCCATCAATGCCACAATGCATTGCGTTCTGTCACTCATAATCGGCACCTGTTTTTTCTTTGGTGTGCATTTTCTTGTCAGAAAATGTTTGGTCCTTTTATGGAAGTCGGTGTTGTCTGAAGCAAGTGTTTATGTGATTGCATGCCGGTAAGCCATTTTCACTTCTTGAAACTCCCTGCACCAATAGCAATATACCCAGGGCTACTGATTTAGAAAATATCGATCTGATTGATTACATAATGATTCCAGACCTTTTATAAAGATTTTTGGAGGCTAAAAATTGTGGAGGTATCATGTGAAAGTAGCATTATTTATATTGTGACTTTACATGCGACCTCTTCATAAATTATCAGTTGCAGATGAATGTAGATCAAGAAATCATTGGGCCTGTCTCAGGATCACTTCCCTGTTTTTTATTTGTTTTTTTTTAACTGGTGTAAGGAAAGTATGGGAAGATTTCCTTACAGGTGAAAAAACTAAAGCTATTTGACATTGTGCAATCCTTTTATAGCCTTCCCAAATAACTTGAATTTTTTTTGTTTTTTTTTTAACGTTTTTTTTTTTTTAATGTACTGATGATAAAAATGAATGTCGTTTTTGGTCACTGAACTATAAGCATGCAAAATAACTTTGCAAATTCCTATTTGTTGAATTTCAATAGCAAGTTTTTCTTAGCATTTTTTTTTTGTGCATCCAAGGTCCTAAAAATCCCTCATTTCATGCATGTATAGAAGATTTTTGTCATCCGTAAATCTGAGAAAACAAAAGACAAAGGCTAGTCATGCCTCTCAATCGCCACAAAAATAACGCTCACAAGCCTGCAACAGGGCATGCCTGCAACAAAATTTGTTCTCTAATTCCTATGATTCTGTTGTAATCCTGTCCTGCTATATATATATATTTTTATGCAATGTTTTCCTTCAGGCTTGTGAGTGCTCTACAAGGAGTCATGACATTTGTTGTTGGAACTATCATAGCATGGTCCTGTAAGGGAGACATCATGGTAGATGTGTAAGTTGAATTCAAATTGTTGAAAGTAATGGTGAAATTAATGTAACAATTCTTTTATTTCTGTTTTGTTTTGTTTTGTTTTTGATGTGAATTGTTAAAAAAATAATGTAAATCCCATTCTTAAAAATAGTTTTTATTATTTTTTTTTTGTTTATGTTCAATTCAAAAATAGTTTTATCAAATAACATTTCATAAAATATGTGATTTACAACTTTTCATTGATTCTGATTCCCCTCCACTTATTTATAACGAAATCTGAACGGAAAACATGTATTTTGTTATCTGTGTGCCAAGAGAATGAGCCAAAAATGGATTTCAGAGCATCAGATTTTATGCCATTTTTAAGAATTCATATTATTTAATTCTTAATTTAATATATAATATATAATAGTGATATATTATAAATGCCTCAAGAAGTGAGTGCGTCCATTAAAATGATTTTTTAACATTTTATCTGAGTGTCAGCCTGATGGAAGTTGGAAGTTTGCATTCATTAGATTCACAACATTTTTTGATGCTTTCACATTACCTTTGCACCATAGTGATCAACATTATTTATAAATCTGCAACCTAAAAAATAACGGAATTAATTGAACGTTGGTTGTTGCAACGTGATGAAAGGTTTATAATGTTAGTGGAAATACACACGGTTTCTGACATATTAGTTTTTCTGAACTAAACATTTTTTCTCTGTCTTTTCTTGTCATTTTAGGCACTGGCTGACAAACGAGTATGTGTATTTTGGGATGCCATATTTTCTTTACGATTTATGGGCCATGTATTCTTATAACATTAGGGTACATGAAAAAGCTTACAGCGGTCTGCCTGTTCTGCTACGAATAAGAAAATATACATCCCACAATGCACTTATGGTTGCTCATCATCTGCTGCTGCCTGCTATTCTCTCACCTATATTACTAGTAAGTTGGTTAGATATAGATATTGTGATTTTTTTTTTTTTTATAGCAAGAAAATTATTTTCAATATTTTTCTTCCTCACCCCTCCTGTCCTGAATATTTTTTTATTTTTAGTTATTAAAACAGTTGTTGTTTTTAACTACTTAACTTTTTTTGTAAACTGGAGAAAATATCGATTATTTGGCTTCATTAGGAAATTAAACAAACAAATTTTTTTTTAAGAAGATTTATGAGAAGGAGAATACGCTTACGATTTTTATTTTCAAACTTATTATTTGCCAAGTCAAACTCAGTAAGGCCGGTCTTTCAAAATGTATGGTTCATGTTAAGCTCCAAAATTTAATTTTTTTTTTTCGCTCTTGAAATTCTTTGCTGTATAAATTAATCCTATTAGTATGGAGTGTTTTATTGTCATATATCTGTCGGGGGTAACTGAGTGCCCCCACATTTAAAATAACAAAATATCAATATAGTCTTATCCGTTAGTGTGGGCTAGCTGCATGTCCCTATAGTGTATATAGTAAAAAAATCACTATATACCTATACTTTACATAGAAAAATAATGGAGGGTTTCAGAATGACCTCAGGTCAGTTCAATATTGATCGTCTGTCAATCATTGTTGTGTAATCATATGTCAAATTGGATTTTTGAGGAATACTGAAAAGCTGAGAGAAAAAATCCCATTTTAAATATTTTTAAAAAATTAAAAACAACCCTTGGGGCAGCAAAATTACCCCACACTTATGGATAGGCTTAACTCATTGAAGTTGCACTATTGGGTCTTTGTGAATGATTCTTACCTACCATTATTACAAATTTAATTATTGCTATGTCTGGTTTGGTACCCTTTGACCGTTAGTGATCTTTTTAAAAGAAAAAATATACACGGTTTTGTCATATGATCCAACCATACTTTCATGCTGATTTAGACTGTGGTTCACATGGTCCCATGCCACTTCAATCAGTTATTAACTTATTTTGGAAACCTAAAAGTTGATGTTTTGTAATTACATAAATATCCATAACTAAAAATTTACAAACCGTGCATGGAACATGATTAAAAAAGAAAAAAACCTGTTGAGTTTGCTAGTAGTCAATTTATAACTTGCAAACAAAATATCATTTTTGTCAGATCCTCCGAAATGATCGTGGAGACTACTTCTTCGGTGTTTTCTTCATGTTTGAGATTGTCGTACCATTTATTTCCGCAAGGGAGATATTAATTCAGGTAGTGAGCTCTGATAAGGCCCAGTGTTCTGTAGAATTAAATTCATGAGAATGTAAAGAAAGTAAACCAACTGAAAAGAGGAATTGCAACTTCTATATAACATTTTTATTTCTTCAATAAAACTCTATCCTCTGCAAGATCAGAGGGGGTTCTGAGAGGCTTCACATACTGTCATAGAATATTCTGACTTTTAGACAAGGACAAGTTTGTTTGAATGTATAATTTATTAGGTTTTGCAGAATATTTCTGTATATAGATCGCCAAAACATTGGTTGTCATCATTTTTATGCTTGAAAAATTTTCTATTATCCAAATTTAAAGAAATTAAACTCATCCCTCCATAAATCTTGAGGTTTTGAGTGTAATGGTGTAAAGAATAGTGTTTATTATTTTTTTTTAATCAGTTTAGATGCATTCTTGTTGTGTAAGTTAACCTAACAACTTTTGAACATATATCTATTATGACAAAATAAGTGGTCACCCACTATATCTTTTCCATTCCCCACAAAGTAAAGAGAGATAGACACACTTTTTCTTCAGGCATACCAGTCGAGTTGATCATTGTCAGGAAGTCATATAATGTATGTGTTTACTTTTCTACTTTAACCTCAATCCTAAGTAAATTAAATGGTTTTATAATATATTTGAGATTCTCAAATTTTCTTCAATTTTTCTTTCTTTTCAGTTGCAGATGAAGGACACCAGAGCATATTTTATCGCAAGCCTCGCCATGATAATCGTGTTCTTTTTTGCCCGTCTTGCCATTTTTCCCTTCCTCTATTATTCATACGCCAAGTATGCCAGCATATCTTTTTTTAGTGTACCTTTTCACATTCCAGTGAAGTGCAACTTGTCCAGTATATTATTGCTAGCCCCTCAGCTCTACTGGTTTTACCTCATGGTCTGCGGAGCGTATCGCAGTCTGCAACGATTAAGATCAGGTACCAAACAAAATCAAAGTTGATAAAATTTTAAAATTATCACTGTTTTTACATCAATACAATAAATTCCATAGTGAGAGCGATAGGAACATTATCATTTTCAAAAGGCAGTCTGGTCTGGACAGGTTCATTTATCATATGCCCCAAAGTCAGAAAAATGGGACATCAATAGTGATTGCAAGTGGAACCCATTTTTAACAACAGCTTGAATATTGACAGCTATTACTATCACGAGAGATTTGAAAAGTTCTGTTTTCATCTTCATTAAGGCCATATAAGTTATTTTTTAAAAGGAGAATAGAAACTGTTTCTTTTGGTTATAACGATAAAAAACATGAAAATTAAGTAGAAAAAAAAGGGAAGTGAGAAGCGTTAAAAATGTCCCTTGCCCAACGATCTCAAACTTAACTTGCCATAAAATAGGCCTTACTCTTAATATCCAAGTCTGGTCTCATTAGAGCTCACTTATTGCAGTGAAGGTAACTATGAAAATGATTGATGTTGCACACGTTTACCTATTATTCAACTTAGTCGAAAAAAATCATCTTTAATCCCTTTTTTGGGGAATAACGACAATCCTTGCTATAATGACACTTTATTAAAAGAACAAATTTGTCCTTATTACCAAGCTCTATGTAATATATTTTTGAAAGTTGTTTTCTTTCTTCTGTGCATTAATTTTATTTTACTTGTTCTTCAAATATATTTAAGTATTTGAGGATTCAAGAACACATAATCTTCTATTATGCTTGTAGAGAATAATCTTTTATTATATATTGCCTCTTGGATTTGAAAAATGTAAAGAACGACTTTGTCTATATTGCCTATATATTGTCTTGTAACTGCCTTTTGACAGCATATTTTCTGATATATGTGTGAGGGTCTGACAAAATCAGTCGCTTGGTGAAGGGAAGCCAAACTGAGTTATGAGGCCCAAAACTTGAAAAAAAAAGTACCCCCCAAAAATTAGTACTTTCACTTTTGTCTTGTTCTTGGTCAATTTTTCTACATTATACTCAGCTCTTAAGTTGAAAAAAATACTTCAAAATATTTATTTTGATTTTCAAAAGTATATGATAAATGGAATTTGTCACATTTTGAGAGAATTTAAATACGATTTCTCAAAATCAATTTTTTTACATTTTAGATATATAAAAATTCACCTAAAATCAGAAAATCAACATATTGAGGTCAACTGTGTTTTAACGTATTCAGAAAATGCCACACAATGTGAAACACTTCAAATTCATTTTTGATATACCTTCACCATGCGACTGATTTTCTCAGACTCACTTACATATGATATGTGTGTTTGCTTTTTCTCTTAAAAAAATCATTTTTATAAAACAAGTTTGTAGTTATGTCTTAGGCTGTTCCGTTTTCATACTGGCACAAGCGAAATGATTATCAGTTGAGGTGGGTGAGTTTGGACTGCTCTACTTACTTTCATTGAGCACACTTTATCCTTCCAATTAAACTGCTTAGATGGCCAGCCAAAAAAGTCGCAGTTCCTAACCCCTCATATGATCGGCACAATTTGTGTAAAGTTTATATCAATTTTCAAACTGTAGTAAATCAGCAACTGAGCCTACCGAAAAATCTTCCAAGTGTGATTTCCCCAACCCAGCAGCTCCTGGGAGTTAACTAGCAAGTATGTGAGCAATTAAATACAAGTTAAATAGCTGCCATGTTTCTTCTTTGTCATCTCAGACACAGGGGAAAAAACCTGAATAATTGTAAGTTTTGATCCATTCCCATGGAATCGCCAGTGCAAACTGCTGCCAGTGACCTTTGACCTTCTGTTTGATCTGTTGTAAATTTAATGTGACCCAAACATATTAACAAGTTTATGTATTCTATCTCAATGCATTCCTGTTCAGCTGTGTACAATTGATCTCCTGTAAGAGCATTTCTGCCTATATTTAGACAAAACAGATAATTTTTTGTTGCCTCACTGCCATTGCCAACAGTTTAGGTACCAAATTTTACTTCTTTTTTTTTTTTTTATATCTATTATCAGAGGTATTCTCGTAAATTCAGAATAGAGCTCTATTTTCTAAAACACCCATCCAAACTAGTATCATGCTGTCTCTGATGTCTTATTTCTCTCTCTCTCTCTCTCTCTCTCTCTCTTTCTCTCTCTTTCTCTCTCTCTCTCTGTCTCTCTCTCTCTCTCTCTCTCTCTCTCTCTCTCTTTTTCTCTTTCCCTCTCTCTCTCTCTCTCCCCCTCTATTTTCTCTTGTCCTCTCTCTCTTTCTCCCTCTCTTTTCTCTTTCCCCCCTCTCTCTCTCCCTCTCCTTTTTCCCCTTCTCTCCATCTCCTCCTCCNTCTCTCTCTCTCTCTCTCTCTCTCTCTCTCTACATGTATATATTTTGATCATTTCTGCTTTTAAATGGTCCTTATTGAAACCTATGCAAATATTTATAATGTTCTATTTAAAAAAAAATAACTGTAGGCTTTCAAAATATAAGTGACATGTACTGATGCATTCCACTGACAATGATATGGCAGCTTAAACTGCAGATAGGTGCATATTATCATGTTGCAGTGAAAAAAATATCTTGTGCAAACTGAGTGAAAGCTTAGCTCCGTTAAAAAGAAATAAAAACTGATAGATGTAAATCAATGACTCAGGTCTGCTCAATTCATTTGTTGTCTTTATTTTGTTCTCTTCTTCTTTATTTAAAAAAAAAAATTTTTTTCAAACTTCTGTAAGTTCAATCAAAATTTCTTTTTTTTTTTCTTTTGGGATATTTGATAATATTTTGGAGTGAAGTATCATATAAGAAATGCTATTTTGCTAACCTATCTTGCCTTATCTGATTTCAATACTTCATATGTTACTGTTATGGAGACAGATATGTTTTAAGCCATTTGTGCCCTTTTATTTAATTTTTAACCCACATTATAATTGAGTTGATGTCTTAAGTGAGATCTTAGCTTCACCGCTATGTCTCATATGTGCGGAGTTACTACAAATCAGACATATTTGTTAGAAAAATAGGCCTTGAAAAAACAATTCTCTTGTGTTCTAGAAAGCGCAAACAGAGATGTTGATATTGTTCTAAATACCACAAGACTCTCTACAAGTTGGCACCAGAGTTTGGATGTGCCTACACTTGTGCGTGTTCTTGCAGCAAAACTTCTTGTTCTGAGATGACGTTATACAATACAGTGAAAACTAGGATCTGAACCCCTGGCCCTCCACGCTCATGATTTATCATGTCGTTTAAATATGGACTACAATTTAATTTAAATTTGGATAATTTGTTTTAAAATTTTTAGTGTACATGTCAACAAAATTTTATGTTTATTGTTATTATGCTTTGAACAATATTTGTTTTTAGTCTTTTGCATATTTATTAATTTTTTAAGTTTATATGTACCATTTTGTGCTTAGGCAGATCGTTCTCTTGTATATATACGCACAACATGAATACAGAATAATAGAGTGCATAATTCTAAATCATTTTATGCTTTAACATTTCATAGTTAAGGAGAAAAAGAGTTCTAACTTATATGATAAGTTAAGACATGGATCTTACATAATTTTAAATAATTTATGCTTAAACATTTCCTAGTTAGGGGAAAAAAGATTTCCAATGTATATATAATGAGCTAAGACATGGATCCTACGATTCTAAACATGCAACTTGGCTGATCATGATTGCATTGTTCTGTTACATTTTTTCTCCTTACTTGGTAGTTTCAAGGTTTCTCTCCATACATTCCTGTTATTGTTGACGTTTGAAATCGCATTCCATTTCTGGCAGAAACAGCTGTCCATACCTGCAAGCAGGTGATTCTTTTGATACATTTTCTTCAATCTGCACTATGTCTGATATAAGCTCAACCTAATTTTTTTGTTATTATAATAATTTTTTAACCTAATTTTTTCAATTGAAGATGTTACTTCGTGTTATATCAGATCTCAAGATAAAATCTTTTAGCATCTCATTGCATTATGATTTTTTTTTTTTAATCTAAATTCCTTTATGGATAAATTATACTTTTTGAAACTTGGATTTTTTAAAGGTTTTTTTTTTTTGTGTGTAGACAATCCACAACAAAAAGTGTTCCTGCAGACTTCAGGGCAGATTCATTATCCACTGAGCCATTGAGGCCCCTCCATTTTGAGCACATTTCATCCTCTATAGTTGTAGATTACCCAGTAGTGATCATTTTCCCTCTTGTTATATGGAGTTATTTGCTGTGTCACGTATAATTCCTCATACACAAAGTGCTCAGAGGCATCGGAGATTAAGCTCCTTGATCTTGATGATTGCCCTTAGATGAATTCCACAATCCAAATGAAATTTGCCCCCAAGTTAGGGAGAAATCTGTGGGAGTTTTTTTTGTTATTTTTAAATGTATGTACGAAAAAAATTAAGGAGGGTTTTTTTTTGTGTTCATTTGTGTATTAGATGAAAATTAAATGAATTGCACTCCAAAGGTTTTACTCACATACAATTTGATAATAAACTTATGACTAGGAAAATGCACATTTGTAAGCAGCTATAAATGTGCCAAGAGAATTACACCGGTGAAATATTCTAATGCTGCAGCATAAAGAAACGACCAGTCCATAATGAATCAACATTGGGCAAGGTCATCTTGATAAATAATTTGCAAACCTTTTCTAAGTCTTACATGTATGTATGATATTTTTGTTTCTCTACTTAGCATTGTGCAAATTCACTTTTTTTTATTTTAACCATTAATGGCAAAATTTTTTGGAAGCATCGGTTTTACATGAGCACATACAGTGAATTCATTTAAGAATGAATGGTATAAGAAGTTTATATGTTTGCTTATCAACATGGAAATCGTCTAGACTTTTTTCAAATAAAAGGCAGCAGGAGACACCATGCATAATCAACTGTGTAAGATTGTTTTCCTTGATGTTAATATTTTTACACGTTGTTTCTATGAAATCCAGTACTGGTAGTTTATACACGTAGTTCATATATATACTCAATCATATTTCAATTTTGAAAGATATTAATTAATAAGAAACCTTGATAGCTAATACTCCCTGAATATGCATAATGCTTATTAAATGATTTCACACCCTACATTTTCTGTATACAATGTTAACATTTTATCTGATTATAACAACATGATTCTGTAGGCTGTTTCAGGGCAATTGAATTTAGAGCTTATCTTTTTTTTAATCTTTATATTATATATGAATGTTGATGGCAACAGTTTTGCTATATTCTTCAAAACTCCTTAGAATATGTAAAAAAAAGTATGCAGGGTATATATTATATATAATAATTTTTTTACATTTTAAATAGAGTAGTACATGTAATTCTAATTTGGTTTTTTAGCCATCTAAAGCTTACATTATTAGCTGTAATAGTAAATACAGCTAAAATTAATTAGCTATGCCTGTGATAATATGTATGTCTACTCAATAGTTGGCGATTTCTAATGATTTATTTCAATTTTTTGTAGATGTGACGACAAAAAAAAATCTTGCCTTGTCAAAACTGCTGAGAAATAAAAAACGAAAGCTCAGTTAAGGTGCTTTTTTTTAAAATGAATTAAATCCTGGTCTTTTTGTTTCAATTTTTTTCGTTATTTATCTCAAGATCAATGTTTTTTAAACCATTGTGGTTGTATTGAATGATCTAATTTTTTTTAGTTGTCCATGCTTGAGATGATCCAAGATATTCTGTGGAAAACAGTTATGTGGTCTTACAGGAAAAAGAACAAGTAAAGTGAGTCTCAAGCTTGGTCCAAGTGTTGGACCCTGGTTGTTCCTAGCGTACTAGATTCTGGGGTAGTTTGTCATGGCTTGGTCCAAGTGTTGGAGAATCAGGAGGAGGCTCATGGTTGTTCTTAGCGTA
>BLXT01004660.1:299693-311446 GCA_019648995.1 Plakobranchus ocellatus
AAAAACTGTACAAGTTTCACCTGATTCTCCAAGTCAAACAAAGGGACATTTGTACATGGAAAGAATTTTTAAAGGGATTTATGGAGATTGAGATAGAGCAAACGAAATTCTGGATGGATGGCAAAAAAAGAAATAACTTTTTAGGAGTAGACAGGTACATGTATTGATAAATTCTATTTTTGTTGAGATACAAAGAGACTAAGGAGTAAGTACTGAACCAGTTCCTATTGATGAATATAAATCTATTTTTTTACATAATGTATACACTTTATATATATATAAAAGTTTGCAGAAGCAAACTGTGCAGCTCAGTTGGTTTAAGCATAAATTAGGCCTAGAATCTACACTTTGGATAATGGTATAAAAGAGAATAAAAATGCACCTAAACAATGTGGAAAGCATACAAAAAAAATGGATTTACCTAGACAAAGAAAAACAATAACTTTTGCTATTTAAGAAAAAGGAGAGGCGAAAATATTTGCAGAGTCAATCTTTAGAGAATGAAACTAAGTAATGTTAAGATAAACATGATGCTGATGATAATAATGATGAAAATGGCGCTTATGATGATGATGGTCGTCGTGGACAGGCATGGTAAGAATGAAGAGATTTAGTCACATGTAGCCTACGTGTAGAGAAATGCAATGATATATAAGCATATATATGCATATTCATAACGGATCAGAAAAGAAAGCAAACCAACTTGCAGTTTACAAGATAAATTGTCACATCTTGTGCTGGCTCTATCATGGTGAAGGAACTTCAAGCAAACTTCAAGTTTAGGTAAAAACTAGCATTGCTATTCATTTATTTCATGACAACTATGTTTGAAATTACCTATCCAAATTATCAAATCATTAGAGCTTAATTCAATTGTCTGGTTTGTTTTTTTTGGTACAGCCTTGTCAATTTTTTTACAGTGGCAAAAAAGGCTCTCATTGTGCTGGCTAAAAAACTTGAAGCAGTACAAATGCCTGGCATTAGCACTCCCTGTTTGCTGGATCAAAGGTGAAAAATTTGACTACCATGCTAAAATCCTTCCATAAAGCAAAATCTAGGTAGCCCTCCTGGTAAGATTTGTTGCCAGAGAGTACACGGATGTACTAGATTGTTGGTATTGAATTTAAGAGCCGATTCAATATCAAAAGTTTATTAAGGTCAATGCTTGGCTAAAACTGAAAATGCAACCACTTTAAGACATATTTCCTTACAAATTAAAAAACATTAATAGAAGGGAAAAATGAACAGATGCATCAAAAGAGAACTTTCATACAATGATAATTGGTATTTTTTAAAAGCAAAATACCTCTATTGTTTAAAAGGACCTAGATGTATGTTTAAAATAATACTACCGCTAATTACAATCAATAATTCATTTTACATTGAATTCATCCAAAATTGATAATTAAAAGAGGAAAAAAGCAGCACATCAAATTTTACAGAACACTGATAAAAATGAAAATGTATTTCATATCACAGCTCAACATTAGGTTTTTGAATGATGTTCTTTTTACAAAATGATTTGACTAGGTGAAATTTACAACACATGTTCATTGTAGTTACCTTGAGACTTGGTCTATCTGAATTGTAACTTTTAAAATCTTTTTATGGTAAAAAATGGAACAAATGTTTTAAATTGTTAAAAACAAAGAAGGATTTAAGTAAGGAAAAAACAAACTTTAAAAATCTTATTTCTCAAAAGTAATATAAACGTACAACATCTGTCCCACTAGACCTGGTCTCAAGATATTTGTGGTCCAGACTTTTTCTTTGAACTACACGTCCATTATGAAGCAAAGATCTCAAAGCTAAAGGGCAATTGTGTAATTACAATTAAAGTAAAGGTTGGGAAGAAATGCATGAATTGATAATCTAATTTCAAATGCATCCATTTTAAACAAAACACTGGTGTTTATGCTAATGCAAATGTAAAAAGAGGGTGAAAAGATCACATTCCTATGAAGTGCTTTCTAACTAATTCAACACTTCGTATTTCATCATTTTGCTTGAGAGGGCATAGCATTAAAGCTTCATTTCATTCATGATATACTGTGCGATTCTACCGAGGATAATTTGGACAAATTGCCACACTATTTTGTCCCATTTTCTTCGCAACTTGAGATAAAATATAAATGCAGCTATGAATAAAGATCAATTTGTTTGGATATAAAAGAAGCTGAAAATAAAAATAATGCTCGAATAAAAAAAAAAAGCGCTTGATAAACTTCTTTCAAAAGAGTTAACAAAAAATGTCACATCTAAATAGCCTCAGAATTTCAAAGTGTGTAATAGAAGCGAAAAAAAAAAAAAAAAAAAACAAGAATACCAATGCTAAACAACCCACCAACTTTTGAAAACATGTTCAAATCTTTTTGTTAGAGAAACTTGGTTTTAATATTTATTTAATTGAAAATACTACATTGTTTTCAATGCCCAGGATAAAATGAGAATTGATTACATTTAATAACCTTTTAAAAAATCTATTTGTATTCATATCTCTCTCTCTCTCTCTCTCTCTCTCTCTCTCTCTCTCTTTCTCTCTCTCTCTCTAAAATACTCTAATATATGATTGATTACATGAATATTTTGAATATTGGTAAATTTACATCTTTCTTGTTTGGCATTAATACAGAGCTATTTATAATATACTTACTCAAGGTCATTTTGTAATCACAAAAAAGTGATACTTATTGGGTAAGAGAAGGTTTTAAAGGATTCATTCAACCATACCCCTTTTAACCCACCCAAAAAAATCATAAAATGCAAACTTCAGATCTGAAAGATGTTTACTTCCAAAAAAATTTTTTATGGATTTAAAAAAGATGCTATCTTGATAAGCTTAATTTAATTTTGAGCCAAGATGAAGATTTTTCAGTCCTTTTTGAAGGCAAAAAAATTATCCATTTTGAAATGCCTTTGGGTCTTTCTCAAAACCTGCCTGTGATATCTCACTCACTCAGACTGGCCTCCAGCCATATCACTTTGAAGATTACAAGTGTTGCATCACCGAAGTTTGGGGCAAAAAAAAAAACCAACCTTGAATTTGATGTATTTTCAGAATGAGCATAGTTTAAGCTTTAATTCAAAATAAAATTTAAATGAATCGGATGCTAATGGCCCAATTAAAGCCCTAAAAAGTTTTAAAAGGAAGAGGGTGCAGATTTTCAGTTTTGGGAGAAAATAATGAGTTTATGTAGTTAAGCAAGAAATCTCCATAATGAGGCAAACATTTCAGAATAAAAATAACAACTATGGATCAACATTTTTTCCCTTGATTACTCTAACTGAAAGTAAATGGAAAAGTATGCAGTTTATTTTTTCATTTTTTTTTTTTTTAGCTTACTCTATCTGAAACGAGAATAAAATGGAAAAATTTCCACTTTACATAAAAAAAAAATGAATATCACCTCCAAAAATAGGTCAATATTTTTTCTGTCTCATTCTGACTCAAAATAAAAGATGGCTTTATTTTTGCTCCAAATTGTCACAGCACATCACATATGCCACAATGAAAATATCACACAGGAATTGTGAGACTGTATGCTTTTGTAAGCCACATTATACCACAGTTTATATATTAAAAAGAACTCCTCAAATCATCAAAAAAAAAAAAAATTGATTGTTCTCAAATGTATAAGTATAGTGTTGCCTCAAAAATAGGCGTTTTACTTAAAAATTGGCCATGCAAAACTTGGGTTCATTCTACCTAGAGTTCACAAACCATAGATTTTAAATACCTTCATACATTGGATGACTTTGGAAAGATTGTAAAAATATTTGGACGTAAAAAGTTCTCACAATGGCACCAATATTTATCACACCATGTTCATGCTGCAAAATGTTCCACTTTGTGGTGACACTATTTTTTTATAAATAATTAAATGACTACAATTACAATAAGTATCGTCTCTTTCACAGTCTTCATTACATGATGTTCCTCAGATCAAAAAATAAATAAAGTAAAAAAAAAAGTGTGATCAGGAAAGATTGATAATTGATGGACAGGTGGATTTTTTTTTTCAAGAAATATAAAAATAGTTTAACTCAAAGATCCCACTTCGAGAAAATCAAATATAACTTGTAAAGCAACAGACTGGTGTACAATGACAATTGTTGAAATGATAAATCATCTAAAATAGTAAACTGTCACATTTTCACAGCAGCAAAGTTTGAAAGAAAACAAAAATTTTAAAATATATACATATTCTATCAAAAATATTAATTATGCTTCAATAGATACTAAAAAGTAATCCTGGGTTTTGATTCTGAAAACAATGGTTTTGAGGATAACAGCGGTTGTGTACATTAAAAAAAAAACAATGTAGGTTTGGTTTTTGATCCCATCGAATATCAGAACATCAGAGTGTTTTAAAACTGAAATCATACAACTTCATATAAACTTATTCCCAAAATGAATTAAAACTTCATTTCGTGGTGTACAAAGTTTCAACATTTGACACTACAGATACAATACACACCCATCATGTAACTTCATAAAACTGCACCCAATAAAACTTGCTCGTTAGAAGATCAAACAATACAACCAGCATAAGTTTACAAAAGTTGGAGTCAGGGTGGCATTGCGCCTGGTCTTAGCTTGGCCCTTTGCAGCACCTGAGTTCGCTTCCTCCTCTCCACTGCTTTGTTTCCAACAGTTTGTCGCAAGGCAGGGAGGCTGACGTTCTCTCGAATATAAGCAATCTCAGGTCTGTGAAAGTAAAAATTCGATACATTTTGAAAACCATTTGTTTAACCAAATCAAAGATGATTCCTTTGTATCATGTTCCTCTGTCACTGCAGATTTTTAAAATGGGTCTCAAAATGATTGTCATGGTTGGATGTAGAAGAAAGTGAGAGGTGCATGAAAATATTTTATAAGGTGTCAATGGTACCAACCATGCGCTTTATTACAGCATATGAATGAAAGTTTGATCGCCTGAAAATAATGTCGAATAAGCATTAATAAGCATAGCTAGCCGAGTAAATGCTAGTAGTCTTCACTCTCGAGAAAGAGTAGGAGAATTCACTCACTGTGACGCTTTTGCGTGCAATGTAACGTGAGTAGGCGAGACTAGGCCTTTGGCGCAAGGTCGCCTAATTATTGAGGCAAGCGAGAGACCAACAGTTAGAGTAGAGATTTGGATGGCTGAAGGTGAACATCAAAAAGCAGCTCTGTTTTCTTGGCATAGAAACAAACCCTAGACTCCAGATTTACAGAGTTTCAATCCGAAGTGATTGACCACGCGCTGTCACATCTACCCGAGTCTAGACAATGTTTGTTATAGCCAAGAAATAGTTAAGGAATAACGAAGAAATAGCCAGGAAATATTAGACCCAGAAAGAAACCTCAGCCAAAACTTTAGAACGACAACTACTCTAATCCTGGTATAATTAGCAATTTTTTGTATTTTGAAACTGTCAACGCCGTGTATGTTTATTTGATGCAATAAAGCACGGAGAATTTTATGCAGTCGAATTTGCCTTTTCCCTGAGCGTGTCCCTGTCGTGACAATGATAATGCATCCTCTCAGAACATACATGTTTTACCACTATATAATAATCATATGACATTAACAAAAAATCTTACAAGTTTGGCATAAAAATAATCCCAACAAAACAAAAACAGCACAATTGTTTTTAAAATATTGTCAAAAAAAAAAAGGTTGCACATTTAAAAAAGGGACTATGATAGCTTTAAAATATGTACCAATCAAATTCCATCATTCGTGGTTGACTTTTCATTTTTTTTTACATCATCTTTAAAAAACATGTAATCAACATTTTGGATATTTTTTCACTTTTTGAACTTGAAAATTGATTTTGCCAATCAGTCTATGCCTGTGAAATGTCAATACCAAAGAAAATACAGTATCTCCACAGTATTCAATTTCCAGCCTGTTCTGGCTTTACAATATCTTGACCTTTGCTTGCAAGCTCTTCCACACTTCATTCCTTTCCCCTTCTTCTTTTGCACAAGTACATGTACTCAAACAATAGGCTGATTATTGCAAAGAAATTAAATAAAGAGCACTTCACCTTTACCCAAATTGTTTATACTGAAATTTATAATAAAGAGCACTTCACCTCTACCCAAATTGTTTATACTGAAATTTATAATATGTAATTTTTTTTCCTATTTTGTCGATGAGAAAGTATCGACATACTTTGCCATGCATTTCTTTCATATCAGCTTTTTTTTGCTGTTGTTTTGTTGGTACTCTTGCATGTTTTTCAGAATAACTTCTTATAAATTCCTTTCCTGTGGAATTTCTTCACCATTATTCAATTCCACAATGAAGAGAAAGGACAGGTTTTTTTTATGTTATAGCCTGGTGCAGAGGAAAGAGGAGATGTGAGGATAAGAGCTTAAGCAATAGAGCATTTTTTTTTTCTTTGCCTTTGCATTTTGATACATCGACATAATTCCAATAGTGTTTTTCATGTTACCAGAGGTTTGTCCAGACTGATAAGAACAAATCAGCAGAATCCTTAGATTCTTTTCTGATTGAGCTGAAGGTTCAGACATCTACAGCATTCAGTAAAATTTAAATGTATGTAAGGACAACGAAATGTAACTTTTTTATTTTAAATCAAATTAATAATTAAGAGGAGTTAGAATAACATGTTAAAATAATAATATGCAGGATCTAGAATGCTGATGTAATTATGAGGTTTTTAATTTTCACAAATGTTACGGACTTACAATTTTCTGGAAGGATTCTTAAGAGGAATTCTGGGAAGGCTCCCACCCTTTTCGTCTTCTTTTCTATCATCCTCTGCCACATAAGCTTTCGCCATCAGATAGGCATCTGGTGTCCACTTGTGGGAGTAAAGCACATCTCTCAGATCCAGTTTTAGCCGATCGAGCTGTGGAGGTCAGATTATCATTTCAAATACCAGTTTATTGAAAACTAGCTAAGATGTATTCAAGTTATTAGAGGACGACTGTGAAAAGAAAGAAAACAAAGATTCATGAGACTGGGTACTTAGAGAGTTAAAAATAGGAGATGGAGAGAGAGAAGGGGAAGCAGAAAGAGAAATAGAGAGTGAAAGACAAAAAGAAAGGAGAGGGAAAGGAGGGAGTGGGAGAGAGAGATAAAGAAATGGGAGAGAAGAGAGAGAGAGAATGAGATAGGCACAGAGACAGAGAGAGAAACAAAATAATTTTTTTTTCATTGAATCATTCTTTTTCATGCTAGGAACATCCTTAATAATTATTGACTCCTTTCTCATGGATTATCCTAGATGAATTTGATACCACAGATTTCATAGCTTGTTATGCTCTTCATGTCCACAACAATGCCATTTCATAATCGGTATATCATTCCCAGTAGCACTACATGAAGATATTAACACTATATCAAAGAGAGAAGTGGAGGCACAATTGGTAAAATACCTGGCTGTTATGCTAAATCCCTTAAAAACTAACGGAAATAAAGACTGCCTGGGAAGCAAAGTCAACTGAACTCACAATGGAATATACAAAAAAACATTAGAGACATCAGGGTTCTACAAGTGGTCAGTGGATATTCTTCAAATATATGGGTGTCAGTTTACTTTATTTAGCTGAAGGCCAACTGTCATGGCTTTTCTTTCCATAAAAATCAAGTTCGTAACTCAATAAGCCATTTTGTTGAAACACATTTTTTTAGACATTCAAAAGCTAGTTTGCCCATATAAATTTTTTATCAGATTTATCATTTGCATAGAAGTCTCACAAAATGAGCCGAGTTGCGATTTTGCATGAATGACTTTAAGAGAAAACAATTGTCTAGAGAGGTGAAAACTACTTACCTCTTTAGGTGGAAAACTTCCTACAGACATGCTACAGACTTTCTGTGCACAAAGCATTGGGAATTTTTACTTCTTTACTTTAATATCACTCTTTACTCTTCAATGCTTTGAGTTGTTTTTGGTGATGCAGTCCAACAACTTGACTTATTGTTTGAGCCTGCTACACATTTAATCTAAATATAGGCAAATATTCATAGTCACAAGATTCGTGTTTCTGGTAATACATATCAATCAGAAAATAGAGAAAAAATTCAGTTGCTAAAGATTTACTCGTGTCTCTAGAAATATAGGTCAATCAGGAAATAGAAATCAGCTGTTATAGATTTACTGTTGGTAGACTGACCTCATGGGCCTGTCTTTCGTTTGTGTGCTGCAGATGTTTTATGATCGCATGGCACTGCTGTAGGGTCAGGGGCTGACCATTCGCCTGGACCGGCGACCCGCCAGACGCGATTTGTTCAGCTGTTTCTGACATGCCTCCATCTCCTTGGTTCATTTCATACTTCAAAGTGTCAAGGGTTTCTTGTCTGTAGAAAAAAGTTATTTCTTTTCAAATTTATACTTGAATGAATGTGTTTTTTTTCTCTTTTTCATTATCTTTTAGGAATATTGTGCCTGTTACATATAGGTTATACAACCTGTTTACAACTTAAGGGTTTTAGGGATGACGATGTAGAAGAAGCCCAATACTACTACAGAAGGTCAGTGTATGTTTTTGCCAGCAACTAACATCTTATAAAACTGCCATGATTATAGATGGAGTCACGACAGCAAAGACTTTCATGACCCTAGATGCTGAAAGTAAAAAGGGACTCAACACTCAATAATCTAAATGTCTTTTGTGGTTAGAACTGCAGTCGTGTTTTCACTATAGATATTGGCTCTAGTGAGTGCTTCTCTTTCATGTGATTTGAATTTTTGCCATTAAGTTTTCAAGGCAAATTAAACTGACTCAGAGACAACTAGGGCTTGTGACTCCTACACCATCGATTCATTGATTTAAATCACAGCAAATAGATTTTCTTCATGTAAGAAAATTTTACTTCAAAGCTTACTTTTGACCAATGTAGGCCATACACCCATTTCTTCTCAGATTTTTCAAAGGGATAGAGTAAAGGACAAAAATGCCCATCTAACAAGATTCAGTGACAAAAAAAGGGTTTAAGCAACATCTTAGGACATGACGGAGGAGTTAATCAATATTTCTTATGTTAAAAAAAAACAAAAACGAATGCACAATGCTAATGTCACATACTGTTTTTTCCTTTGTTCCTCAGCTTGCTCCAAAAGCTGTGTGAGGTACTGATTCCTGTTCCTCGTCTCTCGGAGGGCATGCTTCAGTTCTTTCACTTCCTCCTCAAGAAACACAATCTTCATGTCTGTCGTTTTTTCTTCAGCTGAAAATTCAATTAAAAAAAAACAACTATCCTGTAAAAGTCATTTATTGACTCCATGTGAATTTTTTTCTTAAATTCATTAAATTTGTGAAATAACTTCTGAGGATTATTAAGGAAACATAAAACATAAGGATTCAATTTTAGTGAGAATGTCTGTTCTTTTGTAGAATTCCACGTTTATTTCTTAAAGGGCGGGAAAATAAAATCTTGAAAAATTTATTAATTTCCGTATGCTATCGTTTTTAAAGAGAAAATTGAAAAAATTGTTGTTTTTTTTTCAAAGTCAGATTTAGAATTTGTTCTCTAGACCAAGATTAGCACTGACAGATTTGATATTCTAGGTAACTATATATGCCCACATACACACAATATATATAAGAAGAGATTTTAAATCTTGCAATGTACGCTCATATCCAAAAAAAATCCAAAAACTTCTTAATTCAAAGCAATGAGTAATGGAAGCCTATTTCAATGCTAGGTACAATGTAATTGGGCGATTGTAGCATGTATTTTAAACCAATGCTATTTTCAGTGGTATAATAATATTCAGGAAAACAGAAATTAAAAAGCCTCTAAGTAAAAAATTGTTCTTTTGAATAAAGACAAGAACCAAAAAAACACATCATAAACAAAAAAATACCTTTTGATTTTTCTGTATCCTCTAGCAATTTTGAGTATGATGAAGTTTCTGAAAAGTCACCTTGAAAAGTAATTTTGATAATTACAATCATGGTTATTTGCAACATTCATTCACAATTTCACAACTGCCAATTTCTAAAAAAATCTTTGGCTTGATAATTAGACTTGTCAAATATGTTTATCTTCCCAGTATTCAAGGATTTGCTTGTAAAAATTTACTTATCAAGACTTTCTAAACAAGAACATATTTTAAAATGAGTGCTATAAAAACAGCAAAAACTAGATGAAAAAAAAGTGAGTATTTCATAATAGCATGAGTGAAAATATTCTTATTTATAACTAGCCTTTAAACTGACTTACACAGTGTCATTTTTAAAAATAAAAATAAAATAGAAATGATAGAAATGAAATAATCCAAAAACAGATAACTTGGTACTATTCAAACTTAGGAGAAAATGTGATGCTTGCTCCAGCGGCATGGCACAATTTGACTTGTTATCTTTACAAAGGGATGTGGGATGTTTGCCCATTGGTTGTCTCCAATATGATTCTACTTTTCTAGAATGAGAAAGCTATTGGGTGTTTTAACAAAAATACATTTGTAGTTTTTGCTATGTAATATTTCAATATGGTTCATCCCCATAGATGTGACTCAAATTACCCAGGGGGGAGTTAGGATTATTATGGTTTAAGAACATAAAAATAAAAACATTCAAATTGGTGCAAAGGTTTTGAGCAATCTATAAATAAGACTAGAAAACTGTGTGACCTGAACTTGAAAAAGCATCAACTTGGCTATTTATGCTCTTTTATTTTTTACCTTTTGCATTTGGCCTATTTGCCCACTAAACGGATCTCACATAATAAATTGATGGCAAATAAAATCGACAGTGCAAAATATATCTTACACAGTCTTGTATATAATATATAGTTAACAATTGTTTCTTTATCTTTACTTATAATAATCATACACTTTTCTTGTGTTCATCTAGATCAAGATCTTAACTGAGCTTTTGATCAAAATAATATTAATAATTATGTTTTTTCCCAATTCAGCTATTAACACCAAAGACTTCATAGCTTTACATTGAAAAAAATGTTCTAGAACTAAGTAGATGAAATCCTTGACGCCACATTTATATACATCGATATAAAAATTTATTTTTATATCATAAAAAAGAAATTTAATGCACTATGTTTTGCATGAAGTTGAGACGAATGTGTACGATTTGTGATGTATTTGTAGACATATGTTTATGCAATCGTTTTCTAGTGCCAAGTAGATGAAATACTAAAGACTACATATATAATATATATATATATATATCATCATCAGGTACCTTGTCTGGAACAGACATTGGCGATCATGTTCCTCCACTCATACCTATTCTCAGTTAACCTTATAAAGTTGTTATTGCTACCCTTGCCTATTGCCCATGACTTAAGATTTTCAATGATATTTATGTTTTGAATTATTTAATAAAAAATGAAAAAAATAATTGAAGAAACTACGTAATGCATAAAATTGAGATGAATTTGTGTGATTTATAATGTATTGGTAAGTCATATATTTACATCCATACCATCATAAAATTCATGGATACAGGAAAAGAACAACAAAACTCAGAACAATACCTGTAGCTTTACCTTTATAAAGATTGATGTCTTACTTGTATAAACATGGTATTTCTCTAAAGAGCTAATTCTTGCATACAATTGATTAAAAAAATTTATATATATACTCAGTTTCTACCGCCTAAAAAAGAACACATGCACCCATATAAAAGAAAGCATGACTGACTGGCAATAAAGAAGAATTCCCCGAATAAGTTTTCCGTAAAAGCTTAGGGGACGTAAAACAAACTAGAAATATGGCAATAAAGAATTAAGTAAAGTATATGCCTGTCTATGTGAATGTTTTTA
>BLXT01004660.1:440317-451239 GCA_019648995.1 Plakobranchus ocellatus
GCAAGACTGAAAAGCAAAAGACTCAACAAAGGATATTTTATTGTAGTGAAATCGGGAAAGGGGGGGAGTAGAGGGATTGCTTGTGTTGAAAGGATGGATATCGTTGCTTAGAGTAGAGACATAGTTTAATATTGAAGATCGCCTGCTAAGTTAGTGGGCTTCGTGTTTAAAAAAAAAAATGCCATATGGTATGATTATTTAAATATTGCACTGCATTTGTTATATAGATTGACTATTATTACTATTTATTTGCGTTTCCTGCAATAAATAGACCTTTCCTCGATTATTGCAATATTTGAAGTTATTCAACTCCTGTTATCTATTTAAAAGAACTAAAGTGTCATCCATGGTACAGATCTAAAGTAGCACAGCCAATCGTTTGTGACAATTTTCAAAGGCTAAAGGTTACGACAAAAGATCAAGAGTAACGCTTGCCTAAATTACTTACTTAAAAAACATCCCACAATAATCTGAAAAACGCGCACACCGGGAATTGCTGAGGTGGACTTTTTTCTATCCCAAACTCCGCAAAAAAAAGTCTCCGAAAAACAGACCAATCATTCCCTTGCGCACCTTAGACAAAACACTACACACAATATTGTACTTCAGAGAATGAGACCGATTGAAGAGAATGATTTTTCCCAAAGCCAGAGTGGCTTTCGGCAAGGGAGATGCACCCTGGATATGGCGGGCGCGCTGTGAAATCTCCACAAGAGAATATTTAAATGACATCACAGGTAGGCTTGTCAATTTCATTTGACAACATGAGCGAGACAGCCCTCATCCAGATTCTTGACACATTTTGTATGCGGATGTAAAGAGAATAATTCTACTTTTTTTCAGCCACACCACTCTATATAGGATGTACGAATTACCATGAGTAACATAGGCAAAGCAGTTTAGTAGCAACATCGGCATACAGTTTGAGTTTTTTTTTTGTATATAGCCAGTCCACAACAAGGTGATCTCAGGCTTTCAGGCCCTCCGTCAGGCCAGGGCGCCGGTAGCGGGGCTCGAACCCGCGACAGAAGGGTCCCTGCAGATCTCAGGGCGGACTCGCAAGCCACTGTGCTACCGACGCATCGAAGGGACAATCTAAGACAGGTATTATTTGTACTAAAGACCTTGAGCACGCGGTGAGACGAGAGGATAACCAGTATCCGAACTTAAAAAGACACACCTAAAAAAAATAGCTTATGCCAGTGGTGTTGACTTTATCGCATTCATGATATTGTTACCTTACAAGTGCAATAAATCTTATATAAAAAAAAAAAAAAAAAAAAACAAGCATGAATGTGTTGTTAACATCGACAACACGTACAGTATACCTACATATATGATACAAGGCAATGAACCTATTTGTGAGCGCGAGTCCTAATCAAGTTACTCTGACAAAGTTTTACTTTGCGTTGGATTTTACTTTTTTTTTTAATCATTCTTAATCAAAATTATTTCTCAACAAAGTGACATTATATTGATAACAATTTTTGCTTTTAAAAAATACGCCAGTAAACCTACAATGGCATTTTTCATGAGCAACATTTCAATTCTTTTCACCCTAATTCTTATAATTGTTATCTTTTAGTGCACTAATTATTATTAAAAAAAAAAAAAAATTTTTTTTACCTGCAAGATCGCTTAGAATTTACGACAATAAAGATTATCAGATGTATTATATAATATGAGTTTTCACGCGCTTGTTGCCGAAGTTATGTCGTATTTTTTTCCCCTCGAACCTGACTAATGATGCTTGCCACTTCCAGACTCTGCCTTGTCAAGGCTATTTGAATAACAGAATTTAGATCAGAAAACGATAACCTGATTTTTTATTTCATGAATCGGTTCTCATCAAATTCTCATTTTTCCTCACAATGTCTAGTCACGTTACGAAGGTTTCAAGGCAGATCTAGGATTGCTTATCAAGGCTGACAGATTCCAATTTTGATATTAGTGTTACTTGAAATCGATTAAGCAATAAAACGAAACATTTAAACACTATGACTGCTTTCCAAATTTAACTGGAGTGTATTTGAATTCATTAAAATACATTTTAATATTATTTCAGAATGCTCTTTTCGAAATATAATGTAATCACTGACTTGCTTAGCTAGTGGTGTGTTTGCGGAGAAAAAAAAAAAGCAAAAGAAGGCACATCTTAGATGCTTAATGTCTGTAAAGAAGGTTGTAACCAGTTAGCTTGTTCTAAGGTTATTTCAATCTTTTCCCAAACCTGAATGGTAACTGTTTGCTGTTTACAGCGATTACTCGGCCAAGGCTACTCTTTTAGACCGATATATAGTTTAGATGGGATAGAATATCAAAAGAAGTAAATTTTAAAAATATTATTTGCAGAATATTTGATTTATTAGTGATCATTTAAAAAAAATATTTTAATATTTCCTCATAATTTGAGGTCAACTTTCGAAGTTTTTAGGCCAGGTCTAGGTTTGCTTATCGAGGCCCACTACTTCCATTTTCGATAAAGTTGCAAAGCTCTGAAACCTGTTTCCAAGTCTAAGTTTCGAAAAGATGAGCTTATTGCTTGACTTGCCTATTCGCATGTTTGTGGAACTCGCACTGACATCTTCGATGCACAGCGCTTGAAAAAAAGGATGACTGATAACCTTGTTGCCTTGCATTACTCTTTTTCGTCACCACCTGTTTCTGGACATTAAGCCTCGAAGACTTGAGTGTGCTTTTCCACCTACGCGCAGTGGCACAGCAAACAAGAGCTTAGATTATCTTTGCGAATTATCATCATAAAATTAATCGTGATTCACCCCAAGACATCCATAGCTTGTTTTTAAAAAAGTTTCACTCACAAGTATCTATTTTCACTGCTTGATTTATGCTTTATAACAAAATTATCGATAAAGAAACCAGCCGGCCTTACTAAGTAACCCTAAATTTTGCCTAAAACTATGACATTTGAAGAGACATCGTGGAGAAAACGTAGAACGGACAAATTAGATCGTTCTAAGAATGTTTCAAAAGTGATCGTTTTTTATTTTGTCTGGTCTGAAATATTAACAATACACTTCCAACACATAAAAACATTGTTTTCACGATCGTAAGTTATAATACCCTCTACCCTAAGTTCAGACGGGGGAAAAAAATGGCAGCCCCCATGAAACGTAAACACGAACATGGGGATGAGGCATACAGCTGCAATAAAAAGCTAGCTGGAATTGAAGTTTCTAACAGGGGTGCTCTCAATCTTTTTATTGCTTGGTGTCATGAAAACAATTTTCAACTTTCCTCAAAGGTGAGTTAAAATTGCATTATCTGTATCACGCCAAAAATTCTTTCTGAAATGGAGATGTTTGAGTACTGTGCATATTAACCACTTTCACCTGTTGCTGCACCGAGTATTTTACTACCTGAACTTAGGTCCCCTGAAAAAATGCAAGAAAAATGTGAGTTGATGCTTTCTATCTCACGTGATATGTTTTTCTCTTACAAATAATATATAGATCTATTAGAGAGACTGGTTATCCACACAGGAAACCAAGACCACAATGCTAGATCTAAGGATCTATGTACAAGAGATACAATGTGAACGACAAAAATATATAGAATAAAGAAATAAAACGTCCTCTTTATTTCTTTATTCTAAATAAATCAATACAAATATACATTTTCTGAAAGAGAAACGGTTTGGGTAAAAGTGTATTTTAGGTGTGTAAATTAGACTCATACACGTTTATTTTAGGAGCGTAAATTATTACGATTTAACAATAACATTATCTGCCTTTGTAGCACATTTATAGGGGACAATTTGTCCATTGTCAGCTCTGTAGCACATTTTTATAGATCTAGGGGATAATTGTCAGCTATAATCCTTAGCATAGCAAGCAACATCTTCATCAGGAAACCTATTGCGAAAGACAAATTCATGGAGATAGAATTGGAAAAGATGTCAGGATGTGCCAAACTGTCTGTCAATTTTCGTTAAGCGCGAATCTACATATTCTCTTGTTCAGTGTGGATGTGTGGAACATTCGGCTCCACAAAGCGTCATATGTCCCTAGTAAATTTTGTGTGAAGCAAATCCCGCTTTTTGACTCTAGACGTCCCTATCTTGACCATTTTCAAGTAGGTAGGCCTGCATTTGAGTCTAATATTTCCGCATCTAAAATTTACTTGTTCCTCAACCGTTAAGTTGCATGAATAATTTATGCATTTAAAATGCGCTGTTACCAACGGTTTGCCTGAATGATGAAAGAGTTTGTCAAGATAACGTGATTTTGAAAATGATAATAGTAATGTGTGTACACAAACACACACACATACACACACCCATGCATCAATTGCTGGATCACTGGTGATGTTGAGTTTTGTGTAATAGCCATATTGGTTGGATGCTGATGATATACATAGTCTAGGTGGAAGAGTTAGGAGTGGGCAGAAAGGAGCATTTTTTTTTATTTTCACACTCCTCAACCTTCAGTTATTGATGAATTGAAGAGGTAGCTGGCCTAGCGCAAATGCACATAGAACCGTTTAAACTTAAGCAAGCCTACCACTGCATTCTTCATTCGTGAGAGATATGACTAAGGCCCAAACAAGTTGTTCCGTAAAACAAATATAGGATGGGTGCTTCAGTTAAAAAATATAATTTTAAATTTATAATTACATCTGAAAGTGATTTGTAGGTTTATACATCGGTGAAGATTTGAAAGTTTTTTTGCATTGGATTTAGCATTTGAACATTTTTCATAAAAATACAGTAGACCACACCTAAAGCGAAAAAGGCTGATCCAAAAAAAATGGCTCAATCAAAAAGAAATTGAAGAGCTTTCTGTTTTTCCTCTTATTCTTTCTTATCAAACATGCGGTAAACCAAAAGCATCGGCTGCCTTACTATCTTTAAAGCCAAATAAAAACTGCAGAGAAAGCCCAGTCAATGTCTGACCGACACTAAAAATAATCTTTTTTTTTTTTCTCCACCCTTGCTCTCCCCTTTCTTTCTCACATTACTCAACGCAAACCCAATAGAGCTACTGTTACCAGTACCTCACACTACAGCAGGCCAGCAGGGCTGATGTCTAGCTAGGTCTAGGTTCACTAGACACACACGCCCTTCCCTTCTCTTCCACCACTCAGTTATGCAGCGGCACCATGCGAGACACCCCCCTACATGTCTAGGTCCTGTCAGTGCAAGGCTAAGCAAACACTGTTGCATCACAGCGGATAATAAAGTCATCTCTGTTGTTGAGGAGTTTAGCACAGTAAAAACTTAGGCGATGATTAAATTGTAAAAGTAAGGACTTCAGGACCGGAAAACTAACTTAGGCAATGATAAAACTGTGAAAGCTCTATTATTCTGGATAACAGGCAAAAAAACCTCTTAAATGAAAGGGAAAGAGAAGGAGATAGAGAGATGGATAAAAAAGAGAGAAAGATGCGTGGATAGGCATGTGCATTCACATGGTGTTGTGATGATGGGTTGGATTGGTTTAACTTAATATTTCAGAAGCTTGTTACTCTCCTTTATTAATCTTACTTATTTAATGCGCTGTGCTTAAACCAAAATAGAAATCATACTCCCTAGAATTTTGGTTTTGAATGTGTTCCACTGTAGATCTAGATCTAGATCTAGAAAATTAGCAAATTTGTAGAAAATAATTGTATTAAACTGCAATTTAACCCTTATGATTATGTAGTCTGTAAATATTTTTGGAATCACAATTGTCATGCTCTGCGAGCCTACTCTTTAACTACACATTTTAAGCATCTCTTTCATTTTGTGCAGAGCTTGTGAACTAAAGTGATATTAATATAAATTTATAATAATGATAATATTACTCTAAAATTTTCAGGTCACAGTGAGTCGTACTGGATCGTGTGCTCAGTATGGGATGCATGCAGTAGAAGATATTGCTGCGGGTTACTGCATTTTTCAAGTTCCCAGATCAGTCTTGCTTATGCCAAGCAATAGCAGCATTGAAAACTTGATAAAGCCAGGTTGTAAGAAAATCTTTAAAAATTATTCAACTGTCTAAAAACTCACATCTATGTTCTGCAATTGTATGTATAATCTATTCTATAAATGATTGACATTTTATGAAGTAAACTATCATGGACTTGCTATAATTATTTAAAATTGAAGATAAACAGGGAAATAGCTGTGGAGAAATGATTTTTCCTCTTATTGTTATAAGTGAGAAATGACGTAATTGTTATATTTTTGCTCTTCACTCTATCTTCAGAGAATTCAAAACTGACTTCCACCAACCAGTGGATACCACTCCTCCTGACATTACTCTATGAGAGCAATAAACCTGACTCAAAGTGGGTGCCATACCTTGCCCTAGCTCCAGATTCAGAAGCCATCGACCTGCCCATGTTCTGGGAAAAGTAATCATCATTCATATTTTGTGTAAATTTTACATGAAAAAAAAAACCAGACAGAATTTCACTAAAATATTTTGAATACCTTGGTATGGTACTGAAAATGGCTGTTGAAAAATATGTGATTCATACTCATTGATTCAATTTTAGTTTTAGTAAAAAGGCAGTTTAAATCTCAACTTTTTAAAACTCTCAGATTACTTTGAGGTTATTTTATGTAAATATTTTTTGTACATCTTTGTTGGTTTCTTTAATCTTGAGCAAGGAAGATGTGGCCTTGTTTGAAATATAGGCTGGTGGTAAAATAAGTTTGGGTATTTCAGCAATCCAGAAAGATTTATTTCAGTCTCTAAAAATATCAGTGAATTTCTAAGTATATTTCATTATATCATCATTTTACACGTTCTCTCTTGCTGTAAAAAAACACACACACACACACTCTCTCTCTCTCTCTCTATCTATCTTTCTCTCTCTCTCTCTATTTCTCTTCCTCTCTTTAATTTCTTTTTGTCATTATACTATTTTTTATTTGCAAAAATGGTTGATATAATATCTAATATCCCACATTCACTGATTAACTAGTTTTTTTTTTGGCTTGTATTCTTGGTGCTGTATTTTGTCATCATTTTTTACTGAGGATAGCTGAAGGCAAAACATTTTAATATATACAATGTTGTTCAACTATCTTTTAATAAGGTTTAAATTAATGTTTGTGTTCTCTTACTTTGCTTGTCACTTTCTTCTTGAAATATATTCATAATACCTAAAACTGGGGAAGGCAGTATTTGTATATTTTTCTCACTAAGGTTTCCCTGCAAAACTTTGTATCATTGAACTGCTGGAAAAAGAATAAAACATGCATTTATTGTAATATGTAAACACAGGACTGAAGTAGAGAAACTTTTGAAGGGCACTGGGGTGGACAAAGCAGTTGAAAGAGATCTGAAAATGATTGAAGTAGACTTCAGTCATTTGGTGCTGCCGTTCTTTCAAAACGCTGAAGGAACAATCAGGTAATGGTTTATTTCTTCAATTCCCAATAAATTGATAGATGTATCCGATTTTAAAATTATTTCCTTTCATTTATAGTTCTTATTTCCTTTCCTTTCTTTGGAGGCATCCCTAGTATTATGAATATATGATATTTTAATGTTAAGGCCGGATTTTTCAAGGTTTGGTTCATTGTGATTGAGGAAAATACAGCTTTTTTTTTTTCATATTCTCGCAGTATAATTTTGCAATTTTTTTCTGTATAATCATACAGGACTGAAGCAATAAACCTTGAGAGCTTTAAGAGAATGGTTGCCTTTGTGATGGCATACAGTTTCACAGAGCCTGCCTGCAAAAGCACAAGCACTAGTGAAAACAACGGTGAAGGTGAACAAAACGACAGTGATGAAGATGAGGATGAAAATGGAAATGAGAAAACATTACCTCCTATGATGGTGCCCATGGCAGACATGTTGAACCACATAACAAAACACAATGCCAAGTTAACCTTCGGCACTGAAGCCCTGAAAATGGTCACCACTCGAGCCATCAAAAAGGTTTATAGGTTTATGTTACATGTAGCTTTGATCTTTGCAGGACGAGAATTTATGGATTAAATAGTTCAACTTTTCAGGCGCTTAAATCTCTAGCTATACTATGATTAAAGAATGGTTAATAAACATTGGCTGAATATTAGCATTCAAATTGGATGCTTCTTTTGCAGAAAGTGATGCTGTTTGCTTCCGTGGGAAACACTGGTAATAAATTTTTGAAAGGAAGAGATTTTTGGATTTTCTTAATCTCTGAATGATTCACTGTACATGGGCAAGATAGAATTCAGTCTTATTTACTTTTCTGTCGTTTCAGCACAGTAAAAATAGACCAGATCTTCAGCCATTATTATTTTAGGATGACTGAATTTAAGCATGTCAAGGCTCATTATGACTTTGTTCAACCCTATTCTCTGAATTATGTCAAGTTTTTATCTGTTTCTTTATTTATGATATAGACAACCTGTGTTGTATTTCTTAATTAATGACCCACTATTTACAAATATCAGTTCACGCTAGATCTTGACTAAAGTGTTTCTGCTTTCTTTTTTATGCAGGGAGAAGAAATCTTCAACACGTATGGTCAAGTATCGAACCTACATCTGATGCATATGTATGGGTTTGCTGAACCTTACCCAAATAATACAAATGATGTTGTGAGTATTTGCCCATCACATACATTTCCATACGCCCACATGCATGCACAAGTTTGTGCACACACACGTATCTCTGAGGTTTAACTTCAGAAAGTTTGTGCACAAACACACACACTTATCTCTGAGGTTTAACTTCAGAAAGTTTGTGCACACACACACACTTATCTCTGAGGTTTAACTTCAGAAAGTTTGTGCACACACACACTTATCTCTGAGGTTTAACTTCAGAAAGTTTGTGCACACACACACACACACACTTATCTCTGAGGTTTAACTTCAGAAAGTTTGTGCACACACACACACACACAGTCTTATCTCTGAGGTTTAACTTCAGAAAGTTTGTGCACACACACACACACAGTCTTATCTCTGAGGTTTAACTTCAGAAAGTTTGTGCACACACGCACACACACACACTTATCTCTGAGGTTTAACTTCAGATTATTCTCAGAGAAATGAAAAAAAAAAAATGATAATGGGCTGTTGGTGGCATGGGGATAGCAAACCCACCCGTGAAATCTGCAGAGGTCCCTTCTATTGTGGGGTCAAACCCCACCACCGCAACCCTGGCCTGAAAGATGGCATGAAAGCCTGAGATCACCCTGTTGTGTGCCAGCTATACACAACAACCAAACCAATCCCACATGATAGCTTATTTGTTGTTTTTCTCCTGATAGTTTGGTTTTTGACTAAGTTAAATTTCACCTGACAGAAACTTCTCAGATTAAAATAGAAATGTTGAAATCGTGCTGGTATTTCAATGAGCATCAAAGGCTGAGCGGTTGGAAAAAAACAAGAAGGTGGTACAAGATTGAATTCGTGCACACTCTTTCTCTCTCTCTATAGACGGGATATTTTAGTGGAATTAATTTTTAAGCCACTTAATAGTTTTAATTATGTAGCAGCTTAGCACTCAATATGAAGTAGCCTTATCTTAAGAAAGTAGCTATCTGTACATTTTCAAAAGAAGAATAATATGAAATTACTTTACAATGATACAGTGGATTGCCACTATAATTGCAAAACCTGGGTTTTTTAAGACATGAATGGCTTATGATGGTCAATTTTTAAAACATTTTCTTTTTTTTTTTTCTACCTTTATCTTTCAAACCGTTCCAGGTGGAGATTCCTGTGCACAGATTGCTAGACGCTGCCAAAGAGAGAGCGAGCGGAGATGGTACAGAACTCAAACTGGTAGATTCTAAATGGGAAACTTTGTTGAAACAAGCAAGTGAACATTTTTAAATTCATTGTTTAATTTAAAAAGTGTTTCATTGCTTTTTTGCTCTTTCTCTTGTATAGCCGTGCTTTGGCCCAGGTTTTTTTTTTTGCCACTTAAAATGATAGGCATGGTCTGAAAGAGTGAAGTGCAAAATATCATCATGAGATATCGCCATATTGGATTTGTTTTAAGAAATGGCTAATTTTGAAAAAAAAAAAAAAATCAGCACCAGCTCTTTAGTCCTCTTTTTAAAAAATATTTTAATTCTTGAAAAGGAATAAAAATTATCATTTGATTATGTTGAAAGAAAAATTTTCTCAGATTTATTCATTTTTCCATTACAAAAGAAAGAGATCTCCATTAGGAAGCATGAATTCTAAGTTTTTACAAAGCTGTAATGTTATTGTATATATGTAAAATGGAGACATTTTATTTTTTGAAAATTGCTCTCAAGAAAAGAGATACAATGCCAAGATCTAGATCTTTCTTGTTGTTGCTGTTGGATTTTTTTGTTTTTATTTAAATGAAGGTTGTTCTTTTTTCATTTTATTTCAACACGAGCATAACTGTTTGTAATCCCAATACCTTATCACAATCAGACAAAATTAATAAAAATACAGTGTCCGTAAAAGAATGAATTTGACCCCACAACACTTAGATGGTTAAGCCCTTTAGATTTAAGTAATGAAAATTGAAATTGCCCCTCCCCTTCGTTTAAAAATTTTTTGTTTTTTATATTACCAGGAAATAATTGTTGAAGATGATGTTGTTGTCCTTGGCAGAGACGGGATTGTAAATGATGATATTTGTATGCAAGTACTAAAGGTTTCCCACATTTTTTTTCTTAGTATTGTATAAAATGTATACATTTTAGTGATTTCTTTTGCAAAAATTTGTCATTTGTTATAAACTCTTTAAAATCCTAAACTCAAGTACACAGAATTGGGTTTTTAACAAATTCTTATTTCCCTACATACATGGTGTTTGAAACTTTTTCTTTAAGCAATCCTAATATCTTGTAAAGTAGTAAAAAATAGATTACTTTTCACCATTTAAACTGGATGCAAATCATTTGGCAAGTACTGATACTTTCAATCAATTACGCAATGCTTGCAGTAAATTTTCTTTGATAATTCAAGTAACAAAAAA
>BLXT01004660.1:579155-590574 GCA_019648995.1 Plakobranchus ocellatus
AAAAAAAAAACAGATGCTCATATAGACTTATCAAAAACAAAGTGGCACAGCAGTGATATTATACATTGAAAACATTTCCCCTTATAGCTTAAAAAAAAAAAGATACAATTTCATCATGCTGGAAAGAAACAAAATGTTAAGACTGAATGTGGCACGATTGAAATAATATGTTCGTGGTTTTTATAAATTACCAATTGAAAATATAAACTGAAAAAGCATTTGCATTCAGCTTTGCGACAAGAATAAAAATAAATAAACTTAACCATAAGGAAAAAAAAATACAAAAGTCTAAAACCTTTAATGCTTTTTGAGAAAATGAAAAGTAGTTTGCATTACGGCAATAATTTTTTTACCTTTATCTCGTAATTGCGGAAAAAGATGTTGCCTTTAAAAAAGTATATAGCCTCATCAATGATGTCATAATCAGATGCTGTGGGAAAAAAATAAATAAATAAATAACAACCCATAAAGCAGAGCATACTTGTGTCTCCAAAAATGTAAGTTTATGCACCAATTGGCCAAATTATTTTTACTTAAAGCAACTGAGGAAAAAAAAAATTAGCTTGCACAACTGTCACATCATCAATATCACCAAGATCAATATTTGTTTTTTCTGTCACTATGGTTTTATTCACTGAAGTGAAAATGTTAAACTGCGATGTTTGCCAATTGTGTTGTTGTTTTTGTTGTTATAATTTCTAATTGATTTCTTCTTTTTACTTTATTTTATAATTCAGTTGCCCTTGCTTCCTCTTGTTCCTAAATTTTACAGTTTGTTGTGCTTCCTGAAACAGTTTTATTCTTTCTGTATCTTATAGTAAAAAATCATTTTGAAAAACCTCTACCTCAAACTTGTTACTTCTTTCACTGTAAAAATATGTACTCCAATTGAAGCAATAAGTGATACCTTTACATGAAAAAAAAACTGTATTATACTATTAACAAGAGAGCTAAAACAAAAATGGATGAAATTCCATTTTCAATAGCAGATCTTGCATGCAATACTATAAAAACACATTAAATTAACTTACAGTCCTTTGGTGCAGGACCTTTATACTGTGTGCGAATGGGTAGTAAAGCCATGTTCCCTATCAGCTTGGGAGGGCTCAGAAACTGTGAATGGTAGGCCTGTAAGAAATAAAAGAAGATACATTGTACTTCCCTCTAAATTGTACACAGTGTCTGTAATCATGCTGAGAAATGTCATCAAACCATTTCTTTTTTTTATATATATAGTTTGAAGTAAAATGTTTAAAGGAAATTTAAAATTAAAACGTGAAAAAAAACGGAGCACTTAAAGGTAAAAAATGAAAAATTATGGAAACTAGAAAAAAAGGAGACAAAACTGGAAAACCAAATTTTAAAACTTGCATACATCCAAATGAACATATCATGGGAGTAGACATAATGTAGACCAAAAGCAAATAACAAAATATAAAAACTAATTGGTGTTTTAAAAACAAAGGTTTTTTTTATTTCAAAATTCTATACTGGCTCATGGAAAGGCAGAGATCTAATCAGTCTATTGTCATGGAATGATTAATTATCCAGTTATCTTTTTTAATAATAATATATTAGTATTATGAAATATAACAACGTTATCAAGGATTGAGAATGATTCAACCTCAAGAAAATGAAAAAACATAAAATAAGGACTCTTTTCCATAGATTAAAAAAAAAAGGCAAGGAAAATTTGCTAAAAGTAAAAGTGTCCATTACCAAAAAAAAAAAATTGTGATGCACTACAGATTTTAGTATTTCTCACATAGAACTTAGCCATCAATTGCATAAAGGTGATTACAATTTATGATAAATTAGATAGATAAGATAACCCAGGCCCCTAGGCAAGCTGAGAAAAACATGCTGATGTTGCTGGTTCACCTCCTGCGAGGAAAGATCTCAAAGCCAAAATTCATAGTTTGACTTAGTAGAGATTTGTATCTATAGACAAAGGTGTGATTTTTTAAAAACATCTCTTTTCACTATGCAAACAATTTAAATCCAATTAACATTTAATTACTTTACACTACTCCACAAAAAGTTTTCATACACACAAGGTGACATAGCACAATATTTTAATGAACTGGAAAATTTTACAGTTTTGCCAAAAATAATTGTATTTACCAAAGTCTACAATCTACTTAAAATTTTACACTAAAGAAACAATTATAGCTAAATATTTTAATGTTTAATTATTATTTTTTTGCTCTGTGAGTATTGTTAAGGGTTACAAAATTTCTAAAATCTAGTTGGCAACTGTTAAACCTTTATTTTTTTAAACCAGTTGCCATTGTAGCTACATCCTTTATACCCTTGATTTTACATTGTATGTATTGAATTGCTTTCTGGTTGGGATCTTGCTCATGTAATTACATTAAGAATAGTTTTCAAAATAAATAGTTCTAATCTGGAATCTTGTTTCATATTGAATAAAGGAGGAAGTGGGCGTTGACCTGCTAGCATATAATACGTTCGTAATCATAATTCGGCCTGATATTGAGACCCTTTAAATCTAACACACTTTTCAGATCTATAAATACCTCTACGCAAACCATTTGTATTTGCTATTGCTTACCGGCATTGTGCTTTGGTTGTGTATTCTTGAAAACTTGTGTAGATTCTGGCTTGTTAGACACACTTCACACAACCTGGGAACAGGGATGAGAATACGATGCCGACTAGAATATCCGGTAAACTTCCGGGTTACTTCGAAATCAGAGTAGCATCCCCCCTTTTTTTTTTCTTTTCTTTTGCGAAGTGTATCTCGCCATTACCTGTCCAAAAATAAGAGATTGGCAAACTGAAAAATTATCTTCGTGATTTTGAGTACCACGTACAGGAACTTTATATGCTTTATGTTGTAAGTTTATCGGTGTTTAAATTATATATACCTTTGAACAAACAAAACAGAATGAACTTACAGGTAACATCGAGAGTAACCTTTTTTTTTTTTTTAGATAATTGATAACGCTGAGACGGTAAGATTAATTTCAAACCTCCTGTAACACGCAAACTAAGAATGGATCCATCCCACATAAAATTATGCATGAAACCCGGATGCATCTGGAGCATATATTACTCTAGACCTAATGGTCTATAATATATATTTTATTATAATTGTGAATCTGGAAATTCTGTCCACCAACTACTCGAAATTTACCGAACATAGAGCTAAGGAATTTTCAGGATAAATCTAGATGATGTTGAAACTTTGGGCCTGACGCAGCCGCATTTTTTTCTGCCGTATTTTATACTATTTAAATATATCTTTCTACTCTCCAACTTTCCAAATACGCTACTGGATCCAATTTTTCGCCTAACATACCAAAACCCGTTGCGAGCAAAAAGAATGAAATTTATGCACAAGTGCCGTGAAGAAAAAAGTGCATAGACAATGTAAGATCTAAATTTGATTAGAAATCTAGAGCGTAGGCCCAGATTCACGAACCAGTCATTCCTAGGTCCCCAGTCAAATAAAAATTGGCGTAATTTAAGCCCATAAAAGAGAACAATACGTAAGCTTCTATTTGGAACTATTTATGTGCGTGTGAGCGGGGGAAAGAGGGTGTGTATGTGTGTGTGTGTGGGGGGGGGGGGNNCTAGATCTGAATATATTATGTAGATCAATAGATAATGAGATTGCAGTTTCGGAAGAAACCTAAAACTGATCTGTTTTCCGAACAAAATGACGACGTAGACATAAACACTTTTTGCTCAAACTCTGATTTCAATAGGCCAAAAAGTCATGATAGTATAATTACCCTTAGGGATTTTGTTAATTTCATGCAAGAATAGGAATTTACATTCCAACGTCTTTTTTTTTTCTCTCTCTTTTGGAAATAGCCCGATTTCATTACGGAATAGTAGTGCAGGGGAGATAAAAAATGCAAAATGACAGTTGTAAGTAAAAAGTATACATTAAAAAAAATTAATGACGCCAACGTGCAGAAAGAAAGAAAAAGGAAACGTATGGTTTCGTTTTTAGCATAGCAATTCTAGGCGTATTATTTATCTAATTGTGGAATGGTTTATTGAGCTTGTCTAATTCTATATCTCTATATAAAACTGACTCGCGTATGAAAATATCAAAATATCTATCGACAGATTGCATCAGACGAAACAAACCATTCAATTGTTAATTCAATAACGTTTTGGGTGCGGATATTTCTTGAAATAGCATTTCATAGCTTACTTAGTAGACTAACCATCGTGTGTAGCATAGCAAGGAGACAGAGAATATTGTGATATTACGAAGATTGCTCATAAATTGTTCGATTTGCAAAGTATTTGTAGATATGAAAACCCCATACGAAGATTAAGTTTAATGAATGGGATTCAATCCCTAATTGATTTTATTTATTTATTTTTTTTTTTGTTCTGAAGAGCGTCCATTTTTTTTTTTTTTAGATGCCTACTCATTGCATCGATTAGAACTGTCACTTTGCCAAAGCTCCATGCATCTTACTCTGAACATTTTTCAATAAATGTATATGTTATCAGGCATAAAATATTGTATTTAGTAAGGCATATCTATGTTGTGGCCGAATTTAATTTTCTTGAATGTATTAACATTTTCCTATCACCAAAAAAAACAAAAAAAATTAAAATTTCGATATCACTTTCTTAATTGTGAAAAACATAACATATATATTTCAAAATCGCTTGCCGCAGCAGAAATGCTTTTATTAAATGGGATAAATTTGCACAACACAGCCATTTGAGCAAATAATCTGAAAAATCACGGAATTTGGCAAATATGAGCACGAGTAGCCGGAGTTTTACAGAACAAAATAAATAAATAAATAAATAAATAAATAAATAAATAAATAAATAAATAAATAATTGATTATTAATAACTTTTCTCATGAGTGAAAAAGAAGCCGCCGGTAGAAATAGAGGAAAGATGTCTGTGACTGAATTCGTTATGTTAATTTCGGTGACAGACTAAAGCACTTTTCGATGAGGATAAATATTTTTCATTTTGTTTTCGTTGGACTGATGTTCCTTAGGCGTATTGCCATGGATCTTCCATATGAGTCCTTACTCTTTTTTGGACATCTAGAGAAGATTTACTTTCAAAAATAGAAAATGCATCTAGCCAGCCTTATTTTACCGGTCCTTCCCTAGATGTACACTTAAAAGATTCAGAATTGACTGGAACAGGGGAGGGGACATGCTCCGGTATAACACTTTTCTCGCCTCAACCCACCGTTAGTTTCAGCTTATGCAAAGCAGCATGACTGAATTTCTTTATTTCAGGAATTCCACCAGCAACCAGCAGAAAGCCCTTAGAATGTGGTAAGCAGCAAAGCACCAGTTCTTCTTAAAACCGTTTCAAGAGCTCAGTGCATATTTTTTTTCTCTTCTTACAGTTCAGCCATCAACATCCGAGTGATCCATGTGGCAGACACTTTCCTGTGATTCAGGATAATCTCAACAATGTGATTCATCGTTCTTTAGATATTCGGACTTTAAATGCTGTGTCTTTTTCCTTAACACGCCGATTTATTTTTGTGAAGATCCCCACCTTATTTTGATTTACTGAATCCGACAACAAACATTGAAGATTGAGGTGAGTTTCATACTCGGAAGGAGCGTTCGATAATCATGAATAACGACACGACTCGTCACACGACATTGTACGATAGTTTGCCTTTTTCTTCCCTACAACCTCTAGCCTCTTGGTTATGAAAATACGTTGATATTGGGGTCATATTTCAAAACTTCTGTTTTTGTAAAAATTTCACACGATTTATTTAAGGGAAAATCCTAAAGAGGAAAAGCTCTTAAAAAGCTTTACAGAAAAAAGACAATTCCTAATCCTATTCTCTTCCTTTGCTCTCTTTTTTCAAAACTCTGCTTGATCCTGAAACATAACTACAGAAAGAGTTTGTTCAATCCATTCTAAGAACTTATCAAGAAAATTGATGCCTGGCAAAGAATTTCATTGAGGATCATTGGAAGGGAAGCTCAAAGTCTATTAGGTGCTGACTTACTTCAGTACTCTGTTTTTTGTTCTATTTTTTTTCTTAAAAGAGGCTGATATAATCTCAAAAAAGTTTTATATCCTATTAAAACTAATAAAAAGCAGTTTCAAATATAGTAAAATTATCTGAGATTAAAAATAAAGCAACTGGTTTACGTCTACTAAAGAACAGCGCACAGATTTCTTGTAGGCAAGGAGTCTGTCATAGATGAGGCCTACCACTACTACAACAAGGCGAATTCAATCCTTACTGACAAGAATCGCTTGCCAAAGAAAGAAAGAATCCATAAGATGTCGAGATTGTTCGGAAAACCCAGAATCTATTTTTTTAACAGTGGGCAATGAAAATAGTTATAAAAGCATTTCTGGATGTGAATCTTATTCGAGTTCTAATTCCAATAATTTTCTATATGAAGAAATTAAATCCATTTGAATAAGTCTTTCACTATGTTTATTTGTTGCTAACCAGCAACAACAACAACAACAGTGACGAACTATTATTAAAAAAAAACTCGAATTTGATAAAAGCGAAACAAACTTAAAAATAAGGGTTTTAAATTCAATTTTATAAAAACTATGTACCATTTTTTGTGTCATTTCAAACATTCTACATGTCTAATTAAATGCGATGCTTAAGTTATAGAAGTTTTTTTTTGTCTAGCATTTATTTGGCCGAGAGGTAAGTGTACCTTTAAACTAATCCCGATCAGTTAAATACTTTTGGATGTCCAAAATGTTTTTAAATTTAAATTCTAAAGATGACCACGCTTTGCTCTCTGTTACTATTTATATAACATTAGATCTCTAGCAAGTCCGCCCTTTTTATGTCTTTTGCTAGGGGTCTATAAATAATTTTGGTTTTTTTTTATTTTGAACATTTCTGTTATTTTTGGGTCAAAAATGTGACGAAACCAAAATGCCGCCAGTCCTTTACGAAGTCACTGACATAACTTCAAGCTTAGGCCTACTAATTAATGTATGCCAGTCTCTTCTTTAGAGGAAAGCCGACATTGTTATTATAAGTTTGGCTCTTTCGCCCAAAGAGGCATACAGTATAATTAGGCCACAACAATACTTACTAAAGCTTTGAATAAAATAGCCAAAAGTGCGAGGTAGCCCCAAAACACTGTCCGCTCACTACAAGGCTAATTGTGACATAAGCCGTTGTGTTTTCAGCGGCAACTCAAAGTTGGTCATTACTGACCTCACCTCTACCTCTAAACTTGTCGCCCTGGGGGCGGCAGGGAGTGAAAAGAGAGTGATTAAGCTGCGATAATTTGTCCATTTTCAAGGGTGAAGTTTGTAATCCCAACCCAAAAGCCTCTTTTGTTTTTTTGCCCGTGATTTATACACTGCTTCTCTGTATTTATGATATACCTGACAAAGTTATTTAAATAATAAAAAAGGAAAAAAAAATGTTGATAGCTGTGCTTTCGATTTAAGCGATAGAAACTATTACTTATGTGATCTCAAACCTTGGCTACCCCCGCCCCCTCCCTGGTCCTGGAATTCGATGACGAATTGCCCCCTCCTCTCTCTCTCTCTTTCTCTCTCTCTCTCTCTCTCTCTCTCTCTCTCTTTCTCCCCAAGCTCCATACAGCTTTGAGGCGAGCAGCGTCAGCTTCAGCCCCAACATTCAATAGAAGATAAGAAACTCATATTAACGTATCCTTGATTCAGCAATGTTGTCCATTCCTATAAAGCTACCCTTATTTTGTACACAATGGCGACTCTAGTGTATACGTCGATAAAAAAAAAATACATGTCATTGCACTAGTTTTGTCAATACAAATAAAAACAAACAAACAAACAAACATACAAACAAACAAAAAATTAAATTTAAATGAGCAATGAGCGCCGACAGAAAAAAGAGACCAACATGTATAGAACATCATAGATGTGTTAGACTACTATGTAAAGTAATAGGAAAGAATGATGTAGGCAAATTGAGCTCAAGAAACTGAGAAGCGGATGTTGTGTTATATTACTGCTATAAAATCTACTTGTTTCTCTCTATCTGAGTTTCAGCATTGAAGGGGTTGTAAAGAGACCAATGCTTTGGTGTTATAACGACACGTTATTTCTCTAGCCTTGGTATTATAACGACACGTTATTTCTCTAGCCTTGGTGTCATAACGAGACGTTATTTATTTTCAATACCTTAGGTGTCAATGAGACGTCTTTCCATTAGCCTTGGAATCGTAAAGAGACGTTATTTCACTAGCCTTAGTGTCATAACGGGATTTTATGTCAGTAGCCTTGGTGTCATAACTAGACATTATTTTACTAGCCTTGGTGTCATAACGAGGCATTCAATGAGAATTCACAATGAGCTAATCCATTGCGGGTCCTTTGAGGACAGGTGGAGGCTACAAACAGCCCAATAAGATGATCTGCATGAAGAGATGGGCTGGTCCGCTTAAATGAAAACGGAAGGTTGAGGAAAAAATGTGTGGTGCCTCTTTCTTTCTTTTTTTATCGTTTCTTTTTTTTTTTTAAGCTTTTTATTTTAATTTGGTAATGCATTATCACATGAAAACAAAAACAACCAAAAAACAAATACACGTTTCTTTTGTACGAATTCTCCAACAACTTGCACCAACAATGATGTCTATTATTAAAGATGTTTGCTTGGTTTGAAATCATCTTTTTCATTAACGGCAACTCGCACAAGGCTGACATAACAGCTGCTTATTTATATATGCATGCTTGTATGAGATCCGGCTGGCCTTTGACGACATTGTATGTCACAACGTCACAAAAGTGCTCTAATTAAAAAAAAAATATGTATCCCCCTCCCCCCGTTTCCCTTCCCCCAAATAAAAAAGAGAAGGCAGCAGGGGCAAAGGATAAATATTATCTTAAATGTAATCAGACACACCCTTTTTGCGTTTACTTTTGGGTAGCGAAGAAGACAAAGATTTAGAAAACTATGTGTGTGTGTGTGTTTCGTCATTGAAAGATTGATTTACACGTTCACAAATAATCTGGTGTAGGCCAATTTGACAAAATCTCTCGAAGGAAAAAAACTTTGCAACACGCGATTAGTTAAAATCACAGAGATGAAGATGTTTCATTATTTCTGAACCGTGTCTAGGACAAGCTGATACAGATGCACAACGTTTAATTGCTTACAACCACAGATCGAATAAGGTCAGGACTAAAAAACTGACACATTTACTGGATTCTCCATTAAACGGTTTGAGATGCTAAGCCAATACTTACCAGAGATTTGAATACTAATTAGGCCTAAGCTTTTCTAAAGGCAAACCTGAGATGGGGAGAGAAAAAGGTGCGCAGAATTGGCTAGTTTTGTCTGTAGTGTCAGATCTACGCATCAGAGTCCAGCGATGCTACGTCAAGAATAAGTCGAAAGCAACAAAGAATGTGTAAACATTTATTGAATTGTATAACCAGCATAATGGCGTGCATAAATAATCAATGTGTATATTCAACTCTTACAAACTTGCCATATATGCTCAAGAATAGGATTAGATGATCATGTCTTTTCCGGTTTTTTATTTAAAAAAAAATGACGTGATCTGAGCAAATTTATCTTCATCGTAACTCCCTGGAAATCTGTCGTGGGCAAACATTTATTTTCAAGATTTTTGTCAAAGATCTTTCCGATAAAAGAAAAGAGGCGCACGCCTCCCTTATCAAGTTGAACTAGTTCATTTTACTTTTCTTTGGAAATCAGTGACATCTTGAAGACAGTTTCTGCTATATTTGCCAGTATGAAAAAGCCTTGAGAAGGAACTCTGTTTTTTTATTCCAAGAAACGAAGGAGAATTTTGCCTCGACGCTAGCATAGGATAATTCGAATTATTGAACCTTGGTGAGTGATATCTATTTACTTATATGTTTTTAATAGCAAAAACGATGCTGATTTCTTTCTTTATTAACTTCTTCATGGTTTTTGTGCTCAATAATTCATTTTAATCCTGGTTTAAATATTGATATACAGTTTATTTTTGTCTTCCTTGCCTTTTACAACATTTTCTTTGTATACTTTTTTTTTCTTCAATATGCTGAGGAAAAGTTTTTCATTATCTACAAGAGAAACAGTCGGACGGCCTGTGTATAGAGTGTGAGATGTAACACTTGTACTTATGCTTTTTTAAGAAACTCTTATACAAACCTCACTTTTTAAAAATTATATCAGATCTCTCTCTCTCTCACACACACACAAATGTGTACTTTATATATTACAATTTGGGGGATTTGAATGGGACCATACATACCTTTTCTACTTTTGGATACAAACAATTAAATTTATTTTAACCGAAATGACTTTTTTAAAAGTATCAACGTATTTATATTAATTTAGGACCATTATTAAACATAAAAGAGATATCAGTTCTGAGAAGATTGTCTTAAAAACCGCAAATGTTTTTTTTAAGTCAGTTTATATTACCTTATCCACTAAATACTATATTTATCAGGAGAAATAAGAGAAAGCGGCATATCAAGCTAAAATTGCTATCTTAGAACTTTACAAGCTCAGTAGCTTCAATCAATAAGGTCTACAAGTCATCTTATGTGTGCTTTCCTCCATCTCTAGCCATGACCAGAGATAGCATCTCCAGTCCTCTGGTGCAGGTCATCCTGAAGCTCTACCTCTGGACTGTCTTATGGCATCTGTCCAGCGCTGGTCCGGCCATGAACGGCTTCTTTAACGCTCAGCCGTGGGGGGTTCCGCAGATGAGGCAAAGGTTTAATCTGGAAAGTGAGTCCTCTGGGATATATTGTATCCTAAATTACGACAATTATTTTTCTTTTGTTAATTAAGTCATTAATAAGAAACCATTATGACAGCAACCTTGCAAATCTTTTTCGAAATATAAACATTATAACAAAACGGATAATGAAAATTCAATAACAAAGGATAGACATTTTTATCAAATTTTATTTCAAAACACTATTGATTTTAAAACTTGAGATTATATTCACTTGTAAAATTTCACTTTTATATGTGAGAAAGAATTTCCAAGGAATTGTTATACTTTCGGTAAGGTATTGATTTGGTTAGAAGAAAAAAAAGACAGGGCTCATAGTCCATATATGGATGTCAGACAATACAACAGTGAAGTTTTGTTTCTCCTTTAACAAATGTAAAATAATCAGCGCCTATATACCTAAAAACAATTTTTTCAAACTTACCCTTTAAAAAAAAATGTAAAGGTTGAAAATTAGAATGGAAAAACGAAAATTTAATAATTCTCCCAATTGTAAAATACTTTTTGGATGATTGCAAAGGACTAGTAACGCAAAAAAAAAAAAAAGCAATTACTTCAATTAAATCGTATTCCCTATATAATTTTTGTTAGACGAGCATTGGATAAATAATTATGTTAAAACTTCTTTGTCTGCCCAAAACTTGTTTGCCCTATTTCTTTACCTTATGAGGCTAAACACCAGTAAATTCCTTTC
>BLXT01004660.1:595040-619710 GCA_019648995.1 Plakobranchus ocellatus
TGGAGGTACAGCAGGTAATGGAGGAACTAGTGGAGGTACAGCAGGTAATGGAGGAACCAGTGGAGGAGCTACTGGTAATGGAGGTACTAGTGGAGGTACAGCAGGTAATGGAGGAACCAATGGAGGAGCTACTGGAAATGGAGGTACTAGTGGAGGTACAGCAGGTAATGGAGGAACCAGCGGAGGAGCTACTGGTAATGGAGGTACTAGTGGAGGTACAACAGGTAATGGAGGAACCAGTGGAGGAGCTACTGGTAATGCAGGAAACAGCGGAGGAGCACCAGGTAATGGAGATACTGCAGGAGGGGGTTCAGGCGGTGCAGGAACTAGCGGAGGAGCAACTGGTAATGGGGGAACCGGCGGAGGGGGATCGGGCGGCGGAGGAAATGGAGGGACTGGCGGAGGGGGATCAGGCGGAGGAGGAAATGGAGGGACTGGTGGAGGGAATGCAGGTGGGGCAGGCGATGGAGGAATTGGAGGAGGGACAGGTAGTGGAGGGGGAGCGAATGGCGGCGGCCTTGGGGGGAATGCAGGTGGCAGTGGTACAGGTGACGGTGGGACTGGTCCTGGAAATAACAACAATAACAACAATGGTTTACCCTTCCCAAACAGACAGACATTATGTGTACCAGTGGGCGGTATATCCAACCCATTTCTGCGTCAGCTGTATTTAGCAGGGCGTCGCCCTTGTCCCATAGTGACCATCCGACCCCTCCCTGCGTCAAACTGTGTCGACCTCAGCAACGTAAGAAATGTTTTTGTTCGGCAAGCTCTCCTTATGGCCAACTTTCCAATGGAAGCCTGTCCCGAAGTTGCAGCTACTAACACACCTGCTTCCATTACATCAACTGCTTCAGCACTAATAACTACCACAACAACCAGCCCACCACCTAGCACATCAGCAGTAACCATGTCATCCCCTAGTAATCAACAATGTATAGATCTGACGAATGTTCCAAGCGACTTACATGAAATGGTTCTCATATTGAACGCACCTCTCGAAGCCTGTGCCAACACGACAGCCACATCTACTTCAACCACAACTCTAATTACAGATACGCCCTCGCCTACCACAACAGCATCAGCAACAACAACAAACGTTCCCTGCTTGGACCTAAGTAAAGTTTTCTTCGCGTTTAGGAACATAGTCAGAGCGCGAGATCCAAACAGGCCGCTATGCCCACCTCCTACAGTCAGCCCTCCATCAACACTTTCTACCGCAACCCCATTAAACACAACCGCGTGTGTGGACGTCAGTATTTTCCCTCCCGAGGAACGCCCAGGGGCTATTATTTTTCTGTTGATATACGGCATCATAGCATGTCCTTTGACAAACGAAACAGGTGGCAATACCTCTTTATCATGCATGGATCTTTCAGGATTTTCCGACACAGACAGGGCGATTATAATAGAAATCATCAAACCTCTTCCACCTTGTAACGAGACGAGAACGACAAGTGCTCCTTCTACGCCTGAAACGCCGAGCTGTTTTGATATTAATTCGGTAGATGACTCTCAAAGAGAACTTGCTGCCCGTTTCTTGGAGTTTCGTTCGCTTTCTCCATGCCCACCTTCATCCAATGTTACCACAACAGAGGCGAGGGTAAATACAACATCTGTGGTGCCGACAACAACACCGGCTAGTACCGCTTGTGTAGATGTGAGCATATTTCCACCTCAGGAGCAACCAGGAGCTATCATATTTCTTTCTATTTATGGAATACAGGCATGCCCATTGGCGAACTCAAGTTCTGGCGGCGACAACTCTTCCAGTTGTGTGGATATCTCAGGTTTTTCAGAGGATCAAAAAGCAATCATTACTGAAATCATAAAACCTTACGTACCCTGCAACGAAACTCTAGACTCGTCCGGTGCAACCTCCAGCCCGGCCACCGGAGGAACAGAAGTGACTCAACTGCCCTGCCTAAATATCAGTTCTGTGGTTGATTCAAAACAGAAGATGGTCGCCAGTTTTATGCTCTCACACGCTCTCACACCATGTGATGTTTTATCAAATGTAACATCAAGTGATAACTTTACGACAGCTGTTCCAACAACACAAGAGTGCATAGATGTTAGTGGGTACCCAAGTCCCGAAGAGCGTAGGAAGGCTATTGAGTTTTTTGAGCTCTATAACTTTACGATTTGTCCAGAGATAACACAAACTTATACGGCCACAACAACAGCTAACTCAGCTGTCACAGATACAACAACAGTTCCGACAACAACAGTTTGCGTTGATATAAGTGGGTACACTGACCCCGAAGAACGTGCGAAGGCTATTGAGTTTTTCGAACTCTATAACATCCAAATCTGCCCTGAAGTTCAAACAACTTCAGCAGTTGAAACAGCAACCAAAATGACGACCACAAACAACCCCGCGACAGCCTCGCCATTTTGTGTGGACGTCGGTATTTTCCCAGAGGCAGAACAGCCGGGTGCCATAGTATTTTTATCGATCTATGGGATTCAGGCATGTCCGTTGAGCAATTCAACCACAGATACTGCAAGCAATAGTTCTACAAACTGTGTAGATATCTCAGGATTTTCAGAGGAGCAGAGGGCTGTCATTATTGAAATTATAAAACCAAATCTGCCTTGCATTGTCTCAACCGATATATCTATTTCTACGCCCAGCCCTACCTCAAGTGGTGTAGGAGCAGTGCAAATACTTTGTGTAAACATAACTTCTGTCGATGAAGAAAAGAAACAGATGGTCACAGTTTTCATGCTATCTCATAATTTGACAGCGTGCGATGCCTCACCTAACGTTATATCAAGTACAATTCCTGCAACAGAAGTTCCGACAACAAAAGCGTGCGTTGTTATAAGTGGGTACACTGACCCCGAGGAACGTGAGAAGGCTATTGAGTTTTTTAGACTCTACAACATAAGAATATGTCCTGAGGTTACGATTCTTCCTACAGTGCAAACAACAACTGCAGTTGCAAGCACCGACAATTCTGCGACAGGTGCAACAGCTTGCGTGGACGTCAGTATTTTCCCAGAGGTAGAACAACCAGGTGCCATAATATTTTTATCGATATATGGAATACAAGCATGTCCGTTGGGCAATTCAACCACAGACACGGCAGGCAATAATTCCAAAAACTGTGTAGATATCTCAGGGTTTTCAGAGGAGCAGAGGGCTGTCATTATTGAAATTATAAAACCAAATGTACCTTGCAATGTCTCAACTGATATATCTATTTCTACGCCCAGCCCTGCCTCAAGTGGTGTAGGAGGAACACAAATTCCTTGTACAAACATAAGTTCTGTCGAGGAACGAGGAAAACGGTTGGTTACATTTTTCATGTTGTCTCATGGTTTGACACCATGCGATTTATCATCGAATATAACTCGTGCAACAGCAGTTCCGACAGACAAAGCTTGTATTGATGTTAGTGGGTACTCAAACCCTGAGGAACGCGCCAAAGCTATTGAATACTTCATGATCTATAATATTACAATATGTCCCGAGATAACATCCTCTACAGTTCTAACATCTAAGGCTTTGAGCACTGTTGCCCCTAAAGCAACTGCAACGCCGTGTGTGGATGTCAGCGTATTTCCTATTGAAGAACAGCCGGGTGCTGTTGTATTCCTTTCAATCTATGGAATTCTAGCCTGTCCATTAACCAACTCAAGCTCTGCCAGTAACAACTCCGAATCCACAAGATGTGTCGATGTTTCAGGATTTCAAGAGTCACAGAGAGATATTGTCATAGAGATTTTTAAACCTCTTCCTCCTTGTAATGAAACATCAGGAACTATAACTACCTCTGCTAGACCTGTTGTTAATACTAACGCGTTGGGAATAACACAAATTCCCTGCGTGGACACCAGTTTTGTCAACAATTCCGATAAAGATATGGCTATGGACTTTATGTTATCTCATGGCTTAGTGCCATGCAATATATCTCTAAACGTCACATTTGGCCTTCCGAATGTTAATCCATACACACCAACGACACCTTATAAGGATGCAGAGACAACGGCAACACCAGTAACAAGTAGCTGCATTGACGTTAGTGGGTACACAGATCCTGAGGAACGCAGAAAAGCTTTGGAATTTTTTAGGCTCTATAACGTTGATGTATGTCCAGAAACCTCAATTTCTTCCGGTATCCAAACAACAAGCACACCGATAGATGCAAACTTTCCTGTCGGAGTTACGCCACCGTGTGTGGACGTCAGTATATTCCCAGTGGAAGAACGACAAGGTGCTGTAGCATTTCTCTCCATCTATGGCATACTGCCTTGCCCATTTAATGATCATAGCTCTTCCTCGCAAAATGTTACCTTGAACAGTTGCATTGACACATCACAATTTTCAGATGAACAAAAAGCAATTATAGCGGAAGTTCTAAAACCAATTCCGCTCTGTAATGAAAGCTCAGTCGATATTCTTGACACAGCTTCCTCTGTCATTGTTTCACAGGTCACTGGGAAGATAGTTTGCTTTCAAATGAGTGAAATGGATGAGTTGAAAATGCAAATGATAAGCAATTTCATGCAGTTGCACAACCTATCGGCTTGTGTTGGGAATACATCAATTTTGCCTGAAGTTTCTACAGAAAGACCAATTCAATCAGAACCAACAGAGGCGGGAACAGAGATACCATGCGTCAGCGTTAGCGGTTATACAGATCCTGTAGAGAAAGCTAAGGCGATCGATTTTTTCAATCTCTACAACATTCCGATTTGCCCCGAAACTTCTGTTGCTCCAACCATACAAACAACACCAACCTCCTCATCCTCACAGTTCTCAAGTTCTGCAACGGTCAATCAACTGCTAAATTATTCAACAGCACCGACTACTGGTTGTGTAGATGTCAGTATATTTCCTCCCAAAGAACAAGCAGGCGCCGTTTTGTTTTTGTCGATCTACGGCATCCAAGCTTGCCCACTCAGCGACTCAACGACACAAAGCACAGATTCGTCAAACTGTATTGATGTGTCAAGGTTTTCTGAAGGAGATAGAGCAGTCATCCTTGAGATTATGAATCCCATTCCAGCTTGTTCGAATATGGCACAAAGCTCTGGAGCAAATGATTCAAGAGTTGAGCCCATGGCAACTAGTGATACAATAACTGCAAAATCAGGCTGTGTGAATATTACCTCTGCCAGTAATCTTGATATTGATACTCTCGCACAGTTTTTGCAGCTACGCGGCTTCCACGCTTGCTCCTTAACCTCAACTACACTATCAAGCACGGTTCTAACAACAAGCTTAAAGCCACCTGAGAATTCTGATTCAAAACCTAGCCCCTCAAGTTGTATTGATGTCAGTGGCTATACCGATCCAGTAGAAAAAGCTAACGCTGTGGCCTTCTTTCAACTCTATAATTTTATAATATGCCCTGAAGTCACAACGACAGCAGCAACACCGATTCAAACAATGAGACCCGAGACGACAAATTTACCATCCGAGGTTAGAAGTGCGCTTACCGTCACGACACCTGATCCACAAAAAGTCATGACCACCCCGGCTGAATCTGATGCAAATGCATGTGTAGACGTCAGCATCTTTCCAGAGAAAGAGCGATCCAACGCAGTAGTGTTTTTGTCGATCTATGGCATTCTTGCATGCAACCGAACCAGCTCAACGTCTACGAATGAAAACTGTGTTGAATTAACGGGTTTTACGGAAGCTCAAAAAACAGTCATCATAGAACTTATAAAGCCAAAACAGCCGTGCATCGAAGCATCTCTAAACTCGTCAGCTACAGAAAGTGTTCTGGGAGTTACGAGCACTGTGATAAACAATGGTGAGTCGACGTCAAGTGTGATACCTTGTGTAGACCTCAGCGTTTACGAGGAGGGGGAGAGAGCAGCAGCTGTAGAATACTTTAGGCTGTATGGTTTATCACCCTGCCCAAATGCCTCTGCCATTCCACCTACCATTCCAACACCAACTGCTCAAGCTACTGTTTCTACAATGCCAGCGGCTACAACAAGAAGAGACTGCGTTGATCTGAGTGATGTTGTTCCAGCTTTGAGACAATTCGTGTTGGCTCTCAACGCTCCTCTTGAGGCTTGCAGTGACGAAACAGGTTAGAACGAACACAAGGAGGTCAATATATATTCCTTACAGTGTTAAAAATTGTTTTTGAAATTATTTTAATAGCTTTTTGCAGTGATAAAAACAACTATTTTTCTTGTAAAATCTTCAATAAAAAAGTTGCAATACTTCTGTATCTGCAGTGATTTAAGCACCAGCTATTGATGCATGATTATTGATAGATTTACAACGTATTATTATAATTATTTTAGGATTAAGATTTAAATCCCTAAGAGGCGCTTTTAGTGTCCCCGTGCATAATAGTTCTTTTTTATTTGATGTTTAAATCGGCTTTTTTTCTGTCTGCGCTGTCATGCAATTATTACTGCTGCTTCTAAATTCCATACCTCCTCCTCCTCCTTCTCCTCCTCCTCCTCCTCCTCCTCCTCCTCCTACTACTACTACTACTACTACTACTACTACTACTACTACTACTACTACTACTACTACTACTACTACTACTGCTACAACAACAACAACAACAACAACAACAACAACAACAATAATAACTACTGCTGCTACTACTACTACTACTACTACTACTACTACTACTACTACTACTACTACTACTACTACTACTACTACTACTATTGCTGCTGCTGCTGCTGCTTCTACTGCTACTACTACTACTACTATTACTCCTACTGCTTCTGCTGCTTCTACTACTACTACTATTACTATTACTACTGCTGCTGCTGCTACTACTACTACTACTACTACTATTACTATTGCTGCTGCTGCTACTACTACTACTATTATTACTACTGCTACTGCTCCTCCTCCTACTACTACTATTACTACTGCTGCTGCTGCTCCTCCTCCTCCTACTACTACTACTATTACTACTGCTGCTACTGCTCCTCCTCCTCCTCCTACTATTACTACTGCTGCTGCTACTGCTTCTTATCTTTCATCTCAAGATAATCAAATCACAAAACTAAAGGATAATTATCGTCCTAATAAACAGCACCAAAATCACCATATACTACAAATTACCGCTGCTGCTTTGACTACCACTACTGTCAGTACTGTGTGGTATCCGTTTATCTCGCCTGACGAGCTTACTGCAGTTAATCAGTATCAATAGTGATATCGGTATGGAAAAGCGATTAAATTTATCTTTGAAAACAACATGTCTATTTTTTTTTTATTAGGTGTTAGACTTCCTTTTTTTTTTGCTATTATTTAATTTATTTTTGTTTGCACTAGACTCAGAAGTCACCACTTCAAGCTCAGATACAAATGAAAACGAAGCATTTAACACCAGCTCGATGTCTGACAATGACGCCATCAGCCCAACCAGCAGCGGCAGCAACATTGAGTCAAGCGGTGCATCCAGAACTCGATCCTCTGTGTTATGCAGCGGCTGTCAGGAAGATGGTGGCTTGTGTTATAAACCTGACCCAGACTCCTGCTCAAACTTCCTACAGTGTACAAGCCCTAGTTCAGACTTCAACGACACAACATGGATTCATAGCTCTATTCCGTGTCCAATCCGAACATTCTGGTCGCAGGACGCTCTAACTTGTGTCCATCCAGAAGATTCTTCATGCATTAAAGGTGAGTTCATAATAAATATAATATTTAACATATTTATCCTGCTCAAAGTTCATGCAGTTCATTTTGACAAAATGAAGTACATGCAATGGAACCCTTTTACATCTCGGTAAAGATATGTTTGAATTGATATAAAAACATGTCCTGGTCATTAATGTATCGTATGATATATATATATGTATATATATATATATATATTAAAAATAATCATGAACTTTAATTTCATTTCAGATTGATTTGTATATTAAAATGTAATCTTAATTTTGAAAAAGATTGATAAGATAAACTCTAAACTCACTTTGCTTACGTCAAATAATACTAAGAAAAATATACGAGACATTTTTCAATAAAAGTATGCATGTTGCACAACAAAACAAAACAAAAACAACAACACTAAACCATGTTTACCTCATTTGTTTATTAAATACATACATGTCAAAATCGCAGCCATAGCTTCCCAAATTTGGTGTGTATTGAGTCTAGATCTTGACTAGGAACAGTTGATCTTTTGCTGTTTCCTTTTTCACTCGTAATCTTCAGTCAAATTCTAAATCTTCTATTTTCTTTCAACAATGCTATTATTTTTTTTTTTTGCTTTGTTTATTTCTTTCAGATCTAGGAACGCTTAGAAGATTTAGAAGAATTCAGATAAGCTAGAAACTTCCAGAGATGTTTATATATTAGGGAGGAGATAAATGAGAGTATTTGGTTGGTCAATATTTTTAGCTAACGTTGTTTTCTAGTCTTTTCTGGCATGCACTACTTGCGTAATATTGACCAAATTAACCTGTGTATCACACAACTAGTATTTTCTGGTAGCTATAAACAGTGGGTATTAAAGGATTGCTGTGAGCTTGTTGAAGAGATAGCTGTGAGGTAGACGCCGATATTTGTGAATTTGTAGATGTATAATCCTGTGGCGCAAACTTGCTGTTCTGAAATTCCTTTGTCTATTTAAAAGATCTACTCGCCACATGTGGCGTTCAGTTAGACCTGCAACTAAATAGCACAAAGCCATTCGTTACAAATGACTGCGCATGTATATAATTATATACTTGTAATTCTTTATTTTTTCTTTTCTGATTTCAGACCTGTGTATTTTGGGGCAAGAGAGTGATATACTACTGATAGCGAACTGTGCCCAGTACTTACACTGCGACCAATCTGGCAGTATTTCAAGACGATGTTGCCCATTAGGCCAGATATTTCTTAACGGAGTTTGCCAGGAGGGCATAAACAGTGGATGTGAAGAGCAATGTATTGCCAGTTCTGCTTAATGCGGAATGAAAAGTCAATCTATCAAACATTTTTCTTAAAATAGTTAAATACATAAAAGAGTTACTGTTAATCTGTAGTCGCTGCTCTCATGAAAGACGAATGTTTTTTGTTCATTTCAAACCTAAATATTTAAAGTTTTGAAACCTAATTTTGAAAAGTAAAAAAAAAAGGTAATGGAGCAGAACAGAAATGTCTATTAACGAATTCCTTTGATATGAGATTTAGTTGGCATCTTTCTCCAATCAAAGGAAGTGTAACACATGCACCATATTGTTATAAAATACGTATCCATGCTTTCATATTAATTACAGTCTCAAATGATACATGTACATATTACATGTATTTTCACTTCATATATTTCAATCATTTCATCCAGTAAACCAATAACATAGGTCACAGAAAAGGTAAAATTGCTGCATAAACAGACTTGACATAGTCTTGCAGGTGTTTTTGGATGTGTAGTACTTTACCTAGAACATTTCCTTGTTTTATAATCAGTTTATTTTGATAAAACAAATACATTTCTTATAATACTGCTTTATGTCCATGTAAAATATCTTTAGGTTTTGAGCTTATTCAATGAAAATCAACACAGAAAATAATTCAGCCATGTGTTCGATAGTATTTTAAGCAATACATTTTAGTAAGCTTTTTTTTATATGCAGCAAAGACATTAGGCATGGCTAGTTTATTTCAAGGATTAATTTTGATCCATGTATTTTTTAATTGTAAACATCAGATCTTACAGTTTTATTATGAACAGCAAATTTGATGCTTGCTGAAATTCCTCATTAAAATTCCCCAAATTTAATTTAATTTTATTTTGAACATCTCCTGAATGTGCAACAGCCGACATTTTATTTCAACCATCATCATGTGTATCCTTTGGTTTCCAGGCATCATTGCTCAGGCTAAGTGCTAGACATGTATACAATGGATTTTCATGCTGTTTTAAGTACGCTTGTTGCGGTATTTTTTTTTACCCTTTTTGCTAAACAGGGTGGATTTTCTATTTTCTTATTTTGAAGGATTCATTATTGTTTTTAAATTTGTAAAGCAAAACAGATGGTTTTTTTTTTAATTTTTAGCTTTTTCAAGAATGTTTGTCCTTGTAAGCAAATTTAAACACAACAAAACATCTTTAATCGATTTATGGGAGAACCACTTGAGTATCAAATTTTCATTTTTAACAAAACAATTTTATTTTGCTTTTTAATACACATATGATCTTGAAATGTATAGCTCACTTTTGACCCTACTTAAAATCCTGCTATGGTGACGTCCACTTCATCTTTCCTGACTTTAATTCTAAGGATCTTCTTTCTTCTAATGCACAACAATCTTACTGTATAGGCACTCCGTTTGTCAAATTAACATTTATATTTGTCAAGTAAAACTTCAATAAAATTTTAAGTGCTTTGATAAGTGATAACTATCTCTTATCCACGAATTTGTAAGTCTTTGATAAACCAATGTTTTGGGGGGTTTTGTTTGTTATATTTCTTTTTCAAACTTATTTAGTATTGATACGAAAAGAATTCAATACTTTCATTCACAGAAATATCAACACTTAATAAAAAATCTTGAAAGCAGAGGCAGTGCCTCTATACATAGTCAAGGCCGAACTTAGTCTCGTGAAAACTTTCAAAGTATGTGGATTGAAACAAAGTAGCTTACATGAAATCTTCTCTTAAATCATCAGTAATGAATTTGAACTAAAACCAAACTCTTGCAGCAGATGGACAAGTCCAGAAGTAGCCATTTGCACTCAGTGGGTATTTTAGCAAAGCTGCTTCAGGGATAATAAAGGGGATTATTTTCACTCAATAATATGATTGAGGTGTGATTGTTCAAGCAGTGAGAGTTTATTTTCAGTGAAATTAAAAAAAATAATAATAAAATAAAACAAAACAAAACAAAAAGAAAAACAAAAGCTAAAACCAACTGCTTTCTCAAATTTTGCTATTTAATGCTTTTTTCTTTTCAGGAAATAATTTAAACAATAGCATGTTACATCATATATAAAACAAGTTGCAACATTCCACTGCCACAGTGAAATCAAGCACAGCGTATGTTCAAGATTAATCCCACTGATTTCAGATTTAATTTGGCAAGAGTACAAAATGTAACATAGCATTTTGTCATCATAAAAAAAGGGGCACTTGATGGATTTATTTAAAAATGAAAAAAGGCTAAAACAAAATTTCTTACAATTGATTTTAAATTTGAAAATACAAGCATGCAGATTCATTTCTCCTAGCTCAGATTTCAATTGATAAAACTGATAGTTTTGATTAAAACTCAAATTTAAAAAGTGCTCAATTTTGAACGACTCAAAATGGACAATTTAATCAACTTTACAAAATATGTAACAGATAAAGATATTTCAATCTTTTTCTTTACAAATAAAATAAAATTTAGAATTCAATTATGTTCACGAACATAGATAGCGCATATGGAATTGGTACTAAGCCTGAAAAACAAGAACTCTCTGAATCAAGAACCTGGCTCCAAAAAAGGAAAAATAAATAAAACAGGGTAAAATCTTTTTTATATTTTAGGATTATAATATGATGCAGTCTACTTGTATCATATCACATAATTAATACATGTATGCTGTGTTTATTGATTCATTTATGAAGTCTTTATTATTTCCTTCTACTCTGTCAATGGATTGGAAAATTATTCTCATATTGTCATGCTTTCCCTAGCATTTCTGTTACATAGGACTTTTTTGGTCATTGAAGTACACTCTTGTATGTTTTCTGACTTTTCTTAGAGATTTTCCTTTCACTTTTTCAGGCTTTCCTTCATTACATTCCCTTCACCTCTAAGCAGAAAACAAAGTTTTACTTAAGCTGTTCTTCTTAAATATTGATGGCAGACATCTCAGACCTCTGAGTGTTTTCTATGTGTAGACGGACTTCAGAGGTTTAATACACATGCCTGCAATCAGAAGAGGCACATTACCTTTGAAACATAGCAGGAAGGATAGAAGAGGAATGAAAGGTAGGCACTTTTTGAACTTTGTACTTGAAATTATATTCACACGAAACAAAGAGCCCCTATGAGTGGCTTTGAGCACAGAAAGAATAGAACAGGAGACAATTTTTTCACTCTTTGGCTTTTTGTTGTGATAAATTGACTTTCTCTTACATCTGCATAATCTCAATAGTCATTTTCATGTCAATATATCTGGATTGTGATGAAAGTCCATGAGAAGCTACCTACATGATTTGACTCAAGAATAGGCTGAATGACTTGCAAGTCATGGTTTGAACATTTCTAATAAGTGAAACAGCCAGAAACTTCTATATATGAGAGCTTTGGGGTGGTAAGATCTGGATAATATATTGCTGAGGAAAAAATAACTTTAACTTTTATCTTTCTCAAAAGTTTACACCTTATTCAACTCATCAAGATTGGTAACAGGACAATTATTGTGACCAGATATTCTTAGGAGAGATATTTTTCTATAAAGTAAGCAATTCGAGGCTCTGATGATTTCACGCAGCTTTTCTTCATCTGTCTTAATAAAGCATAACCAAAACTTGCCATTTGGGAAGTTTTATTTATTTGCACTGTTTCAACAATCAGATCAACATTTTAAAACAGCCAGTTTTTATGACACTCTTTAAAATAGCATTTTTAGCATAATGCAAATTTTAAAAATAATTTTTTAAAAATGTTCCTAAGATTGAATTTCATGAGGAGTTTCAATCAAGACAAGAGTGTGTTATATAAAAATAATTAACACTATTTTCCACATCTCATAAATGTCACATTTAATGAGAGGCCTGTTGTGGAATGTAAATTTTTATCAAATAACTCTTCTTTGAAAGGACAATCACTTTTGAGGCCAAGTATTGTGCCTAGAGATGACTTACATCGAGTTAGAAGACTAATATTATAAAAGCACAACTGTATACAAGGGGAAACATTTTTAAAGAAAGCTTCAAAAACAAAAAATATTGCCATAAGAAAAGATTTGAAAAGCCCTGTTTTTCTCTTTATTTAACTCCATGTCCCATGACATCACAGGATAAACCAACATATTGGACACAGGCATCCATTTATAATTTTTTGTTGCCGTTATTGCTGTAAGCAAAGATGAGAAAATACTTGCAAACTTTACTGAAACTATTGCTTTACAGAATTATGCTCCCTTTGACCTTAAATAGTACATTATAATCCTGTTTTGGTTAATTTTGTGTAAGGCCCAAGCCATGGTATAAATTGCAAAGTTAGATCTAGAACAGTGTCTTGTCAGAAGTTGATGGAAGGGAGGAGGTATCGGATTTTCTAATTCAAGTAGGTTCAGAAGATGAGAGAGATATTGGAAATGTAATTGTATATATGAAGATAAAGAATGTTTAGAAGACAATGGAATCTACGGAGAATGATTTGCATTCAAGCCTGGTTTTCTACATGATATTGAGCGGAGTGACGGTGATGGTGAGGAGTAGACCGATGCTATTGCATGTTGATCTAGATCTAGATCTCCTTCAAACTCCACTGAAGCACTTGCTGATTTAGATTTAGACCTAGATATAGACTTTGATGAACATCTAGATGAAAATTTGGAGGCACACAATGGCAGTTTCATGTATGACTGTGTAAGAAATTAGAAATTTTTTAGTCGTGACTTCATTCACAGGTGAGAGGGGCTTTCAGTTGTACGAAACATGCAAACATCACAACACCTCTCGGTCTCTTCAGTTTATTTTTTATGAAACATAATCAAAAGAATCAAATCAGAGACAAATTGATATGCACAAAGCATAATAAAAGAAAAAGAGCAATATCCCTAGGTCTCCTAAATCTATGTTCAAAACATGGACGCATAACTGTTTCCTGAACAGTACACAGTCCAGGTTATTTTAGTCCATTCGACTCTTGTTCCAAAGAGCAAGAGATAAAGGACTATTGGAGTACTGACATGCCAGTTAAGACCATGTTTGTCCCCTTGTTGATGAAGAGAATGCACTTTCTGTCCATCCTACACTCCTTGCATCTAAACAATGAAAGAACATTTGTGCAGCGGGGAGAAGCCAATCATGACACTGCAGAAAATTCGTCCCTTCTTTGATCATCTCAGCAGGTGGGATTTTTATTGCTACAAACTAAAATACCTCAAGCATATTGATACAAATGTTTTTGTGATATCACTAAGAATCATCATCATCATCATCATCATTACCACCATCACAATCACAAGACCTACTGCTGCTCAATTTTCAACTCTTTCAATGGTATGTAATATCATTTTGTTTTGATGTTTTCTATCATAGTAACTTTTTTTTTATAAATGCATGTGGAAATAGTTTATAATAATAATATTTATAATTGAGGGGAGGGGAGGGTGCATAGGAGCAGTTTTTGATGAAGATTTTGCTGATAAAATAATATTCGTCTGACAATACTAAAAAGCCGAGAATTGAAGAATATTTTGCTTGCATTTATCTTTTTCTTTTCTCTCACTCATCCAGTTGAGTATTTTCATTTAGAAATACGAAAGTATTTTTTTCATCATTCTGACCCGACCCCGTCTCAAATCAAGACCTTGGGAGCATTTACAAGCTGCAGCAAAATATCTGCATCGATGAAGCACTTTGCGCTTGGCGTATATGCTCATACTTGAGTATCGTGCTGTGCCTTTTCCCCCCCATAACCCCATGACATTACGTTATGCTACATCTAACCAGTTTGGGTCTAGACGACCCCCACCTCAACCTCTGATCACCCAGCATGTGAGCCAGAGAGCTGTGTGTGGTACAAGGTTTGTGTTACACTTCACATTCTTACAACAGAGATCTTTGCAAACTCACCTAGTCTCCCATACTTGCAATATGGGGCTGGCGATTGGGAGTGAGAGAAAGCTATTGAACACAATTTGGAATAAGGATGGGATGTCCATGAGTCTGACGAGTGAAGAAAGTTAAGTGACATAAGGATGGAGAATGACTATGCCGCCTACAACTGCAGACTATTAAGTGAGAGGGAGAGGTGGAAAGAGAGGACAGGGGATTATCATCCTAGAGCTAGATGAACAAGCTTTCCCATCCCTGTTAATTACTTGATCTTCCCTAGACATTCTCTACTATAACTAAATGTTTCTGAAGTAAGTCCATCTATTTTTTCCCTAGATCACAAAGGGCTGACCTAGATTCATGAGTTTGAGCTCTGAAACTATATCACTCTTATCTCAGCCCTTGTGATAACATCATCCAGACTTACAAATATGCATAAATGTTTAAAATTTCTAGTTCTAGAGCATCTGTCCTCATTGTTTTAGCATTGTATTTCAACCCTATTGATAGCAAACAGAAGAAAGAATATTATTTTATTTGATATGAAAAGCAATAGTGAAGAAAAAAGAGCAATAAAATGCACCGATATGCAGAAACTTCTAGATCATTTCCAGCATAATGTACACCATTTTAAAGGATAAGAACAAAATCCTGAATGCTCATGGCAGTACAAACTTTACAAGTGAAAGGAAGAAAAACAGGTGCGCCAGGTATTTTGCACAGGATGAAGCTAACCAATGTTCTTCAAACAAGCCAATAGCCAGGATATTCACTTTGACAAGCCCCAACTAATGGAAAATAGAAAGGATATCGCTGAAGAGTTCAAGACTTTCAATGAGCCAAGGATGACTGGATTGTCGATAGACCAGACACAAAATCAACAGGAAAAGTGAAAATTAGTTCTAAAAATAAATTCCTATAAGATATCAAATCAAAAAAAACAAAAATTGTCACAGCTGAACTTCCTGAGATTATAACAGACTGATTACTTACTAGTTTACACGGCTAATTCAAGCAATGACTGACTGTATCTGGGTCTAAAAACTGTTCTTCTGCTCGTATTGCCTTCCTTTTTCACAAGCACCTAATGACTAATGAATTGGAAATAAACCTTCACACATTTATACCTGCAACTCAAATGATCTGTACTTCTCCCATGAAAGTTCAATCAAGAAATAATCACACAGTTTTGATCACATTTTATTCATCTTGCTTTTGGCTACCAGTCTGTGATAAATGTTTGATGATGTCCACCCAGTTCCAACCCCTCGGCTTGTCCATGGTGGCACCGAAGCGGTCAAACATTCTTCTCTTTTGAGATTTACTCAGGGTCTCCTTCTTTTCCTTTGGAGTGGACACTGGCGGAGATTTTTCCTCTGAGGCAGTCACTGTAGCTTTCTGTGAGAGTGGCAAGAAGGAACAAAACATGGAAGGTGTTCATTAGGCTGATGACTATTCTCACAAAACTTTGAAGAAGATTTAATCTAAAATAAAATTTGCCAACTGTTATCACAAAATGAGACATTTTGCAGAATGTCTGTCTAGTAAATACAGATACAGATCCAAATCTTTAACTTTTCACATCCAAATTATCTCACAGCTATTGGGCGAGTCTCCCAGCATTAAAAAATAAGCTATTTTTGTCTTTGCCATTTGTTCTGTAAAAAGACTCACTTTGTGGTGAGGTTACACATTTTTAAAATTCTCATTTATTCTTGTTTTCACATTTAAAAGCGGTTTCCATCTCAATGAAGTCACTAAATTGAAACATTTTATATCTTGCATAGCTTGCAGGCCTGCAAAATGCAAAGATCAAATATTCTGATTTCACAATCGTTTGCAGGTACATTTATGCAGCAATACAAAATGTTTATAGAAAAGTTGAGCATCTTTTTTATCTTCTTAAGGCAATTTGATGTAAAAAAAAAAAAGATAAAAAAACATAGGTGTCTTTAGGATTCCCCAACCCTTATTGGTATCATTATCATTAAGGGCTTGCTTGTGAATTTTGGAGATTACTTAATTTGTATATCTTGATCTTCCATTGTTATCAGTTTGTGTGTCATCTCTTTAACCCAGCAATTTTGCTTTTAAAAATGACATCTCCTTTGCCATTCAAAATCTCCTCCTCATTAATTCTAGTCAATATTTTCTAGATCCCTGTTTTTTCACAAAGCTGCCCATGAATGTTGATAGACGTTCCCATCCTCTGCATGTCTAATTGAAAGAGTGGAAGCTACTTTTAAGACAAGTTCTCTTTCTCTCCATAGCTTTCCATTAGATGAAAGCATTCTAATTAATCTTTAAAACATGTAATTTTTTTCATTGCTGTCCAGACATCATATCCCTCTTCGTGTAGCTGCTCCTTAAATTTCTATCCATACGGAGAGCTTTCCCATTATGGAGCCTTTTTAAAATATATAGATATCTACATTATTCATCACTTTTTGTTATCGTTATATTTATTGATTTAATTAAATGAGATTATTCACGTACTCAAATGAACCCTTTTTTCTGAATATTTTCTCCTGTATCAAAAGAGTAACCATAACAATATGAAACCAAACAAAGAAGGTGCCCTTCTTAATTTCAACATGATTGAATTTAAATGAAATAAAACTTAAGCCTTAAAGACAATGTGGTAGAAAGAGAAGAAAAGAGACCAAATACAGGTTTATGATATCAATTCAATTTAACCATGTATGCGATTTCAGCCCCTACAATATTCAACCTGACTCACTGGCTGGACAACTGGTGCCTCAGGCTGCTCTGCCAGGAGAGTGTCCAGGTTATCCTTGACCCACTCAAACAGGGAAAATGTCATGGACATACCCAGCAGCTCCTCAGCCTGAACACAACAATGACATAATAGGTTTACATTATAACAAACAGGGAAAACGTCATGGACATACCCAGCAGCTCCTCAGCCTGAATACAACAATCATAAAATAGGTTTACATTATAACAAACAGGGAAAACGTCATGGACATACCCAGCAGCTCCTCAGCCTGAACACAACAATGACAAAATAGGTTTACATTATAACAAACAGGGAAAACGTCATGGATATGCCCAGCAGCTCCTCAGCCTGAACACAACAAGGACAAAACACATATAGGCTTAAGATTATATGGGAGACAAGCAAGGAGAGAAAGTAGGCAGGGCAGAAAGAAGCTAAAAAAAACAATCCCGTGCATGAAATTGAAAAAGCCATCTTCATTCTCTAACTACATAAAATTTACAATTAATTTAAAAGGAAAAAAGACAAATTTATTGTTTGGTGGTTCTGTAACTTATATTTTAACCCCTTTCCCTCAATAGCTAATTAGCTTGGGGTTAAATTATTTATAACTGGCTTTGGTTTCAAGGCATTAATTCCCTGCCCATGACAACCTGTTGCAAGACTCCAGTTTTGACTGCATCCTTCACTGTCTGGATACTGTGGAATGCAAAAAAAAAAAAATTGTCTTCTCTGACATGACTTTTGAATGGCAACAAATACATCAAAGGTTAGCAAAAAGTAGCTTTAGTTTGCCTCATGTGAGCTTTTCCTAAAAACACACTTGTTTTATAATATTTAGGTTTAATGAAAAGTAAAAGTATCATACCAAACCTTCAGTGTAAATATGAAGAGAAATTATTTCAATGATTCTAATGTATGAAAGGTTTCCTGACCAACTGTTACAAACTAATTACTTCAAAAATAAAATTTGACCCAGACATAGCGACATGTAAAAAACGTCGCTATGTCTGGGTCAAATCTTATTTTTGAAGTTACATGTGTGCAATATCTTATAGTTATTCACATTCAATAATGTTCAATGCAACCTGATGCATTAATGAAAAAAAATGTTTATCTTCTATGGAACTCAAAAACACATGCATCAATGTCATTTTTCCCTCATGGATTTTTTTTATGTGATCGACATTTCATTTTGCCCTGAAACCCAAAATAGCAATGAGACAATTGGTGTCTACGTAAGGAAAATCTGAGAACAAACATTTTATATCAACAAGCAATGCATTTACAGATTATCCAGTTGATTATAAGTCTTTTTTTTTTTTAAGTTTTCCCATTCATGAAAAATCTGACACCTACATGTGATTGTTGTAAAAAGCATCCATATTGATGGTAGGCAGTTCTTCTGGATAAGCTGGAGACCAGGATACCTCAACAATGAAACTTTTATAACTGCCATCTTCACCATACTGTGGGACAAAAATTCAGACAGAATATTTTAGCTTCATGAAGACTAGAAATCTTTCAGCTGCTCCTCTTCTGTTTTATCTTTCATAGTCATTTCGGAAATTAAACCGTACTAATGCATTTACCAACCAAGTTACACTATACTTCATATCAAATATTTTTGGTTTTTCACAAGTAATTCAAAACATTTTGAAGCACACATGAGGAAAATCATGTATCAAATATTGTTATGGAAGATTATCCTATTTTAAATTTTGAAAAAGTTCTTCATAGACATTTATTACAATCGATTTCTCTTTTGTTCTTTGACTATTTTATTAATTCATGAAATGGTATCTGGTTTAATTACTTCACACTATGCTCTAGCCTATGTTGAAAAGGATTGTAGGCTTGGATTTCTCATATGATAATATAGCTTGCAAATAATAAAAACAATACTGCATTTTTTCATCAAAGCTATTTCAGTATTTGTCATCAACCTAGTCCTCTCCACACCTGTAGACAGCAATATGCTGTGCCAGCCTTTTCAGAATGAAAAGTAAACCAGAAAACTGGCTCTTCCCCAGCTCAACTATCAAAACCATAGGGAAAACAATTTTCAATGTTATGGTATTCTCTAGACTTTGTACAAAATATGGCTTAGAGATGATTAGTTATAGATCTAGTTGAACACTGCCAGTGACAATTACTTTTTTCAAATAGACTAAATTACAGTAATCATTCCAAGTGTCGCAAAGTTTATATATCTGAATCAAGAACACAATTTCAGAACAGCAGTTTAATTTCCTCAATTATTTAGATGTATCTGCAAACTCTCTAACATCAGCAATTTGTTTTTCAGCGATCTCTGCAAACTCCCTTCAACAATCTCAAGGGGCTCTCTTTTATACCCACCACCTACAGCTTCTAGAAAATACTAGTTAAGCAATCCACTTATTTCGGTCAATATTAAACGGACAACTCCTTCTGGAAAAGGGCAGATTTTACTCTTAACTCATTTGAAACGGATGCGCCACATCGGCGCATCGCCGATCGATCATTCTGGGCGGATGCGCCACCCCCGGGCGCATTACCAAACTACTTCAATATCGCCATTATTATATGCCGAAAGTGGGCGCACCGCCGCAAACGTAAGTTAAGCCTTTTGTTTTGTTTCGTGCAGTTTCCTGAAGATCGGTCGGAGGGGAACAGGGGGGGAGGATCTGAAACCAGTTTCAGTTTTTATCTTTGTTGTTGCGCCGATCGCAACTCTGACTCTGAATTTGAAGTAGATCTAGATCTAAGTGACGATGGTGATCCTGAATATGTTATAGAAACGTCGGATACTGATTCTGACGAACCAACAGCAGTGGTTTCCAAACAAATTGGATCTAAATATACCTCTTAAGACGACCACTTCTTCTTCTAGACCTAGACCTAAATCTAGATCTACAGCTCAGACATTTTTCAGAAACACTAAATTTTACTACCTTTTAATAAATCATTAAAAAAAAAAAATTAACAACCTATTGTTTTATAGTGAACTGTTCCTAAATATGTGTATCTTGAAGTTTGTTGTCTCAAAAGATCTATGCACAGAAATAAAAATTGTAATTTTTGTGAATTTTTGAAAATCCTCCAAAATTGCCAGTCTGGGGGGAACGGGAACCGTTTTTGGGGCCAGTCTCAAGTGAGTTAAGCAATCAAAGTTAGCTAAAAATATTGACCAATCAAATACTCTCATTTATCCCCCCTCTCCCCGCCCCCCTTTCAAAAATAAACATGACATGTCTATCATGCGACCAAGATACAATCTAACAACTTTTTGTAAAAAATGTTCTCACACCTTCAAGAAGCTTCTGAAATACCTAGATCTAAAAAGGTAACCAAAGCTTAAACAAAAGTAGCGCTGTTAAACTAAAATAGGCCTAGCCAGATCACATAACAGTAAACAAGGCTAGAGCATAAGATCAGTCGTTAGGAGACTAAATCTAGATCTAAATTTAGACTCAATTTGCAACTATCAATTGTCATACTTTGTTTTATTAAACAGATTCATCTTTATAACATGAAGATTTACTTAAGGTTAAAAAAGGCAGGAAATCTACATAATTCCTTTTTTTTTTTTTCAAAAGCAATAAGTTGCTAATCTCTCACCTTGTATTGAAAAACTGTATCATTCAAAGCTTTGAAACATGGATCTCCATCGTATATAGATCTGAGAACTTCAAGCTCCTCCTTCCAGTTTTAGAAAACAAAAAGATTTTTCAACATTCAAAACATGGATCATCATAGGGTGAGCAGTTTGACTAACTATCGTAAGATGGATCAAATGTGCAAAAACAATATGAGGATGCAATTTTCAACCCTGGTAATCCTAGCCAAATATCATAGAAAATTACAAATGTGCTTAGAGACTTGAAACCAGAGTGATAAATTAACTAAATGGTTGAACTGGGACAGTACAAGAGATATTTTCAAAAGCATGTTTGGGGTTTGTTTGTTTTTGGGTTTTTTTGTATAGTTTGTTGAGCATTGGCATGAATTTTGTGAAAAAAAAAACAAAAAAAACCCACCTTTTTTTCTGTGCTTAACTAATAAGAAGGAATGTCAATACAGCTGATATGAATATTTGATTCTGTTAAATAAGCGGCTGTTTTATAGTAAATAAACCTTGCTAATAATTGAGAAATCTACTGCAAATGCAATTGGTCTCTCACATTTGTTTAGTGAAATGTCCCACTCTATGACTTAAACACAGCCAAAATCAAGCTGGCAGAAAAAGTTCCCTAGTCATAGAATGACAAAAATTTCCAGAAGTTTTTTATTTTTCATGTTCATGATCAAGAAAACAGTGTTACATGTTGTGTGTGGACAGAGGGAAAGCAAAAAGAGGCTGGTCATCGCACCTGACTCTCTCCAAGAAAAAAGATGAAAACAGTGTCTCTGTGCCTTTTCTGATGGCGCTGCATCTTAATTTTAAAAACAAAAACATCTTTAGATCCTTGGGTTAGCTGGGAAAAAAAAATTTAACCCAACTGTTTGAGTGCAATTTTTTGTTGCCAGAAGTCATTGTAAAAAAGCAGTTGATGTGTTGAGAGGGACAACAAAGGGCTTTGTCTGGAGGAAGGTGAAAAGCAAACAGGCTGAAACAAGGGATGCAGAATTTTTTTGTCAAAACTGCAGAGAAACTAGAGTCAGATTTATTTCAAAGGTCCACAGATATTTCATGCATCGATTGGTCAGACAAGAAAGTGTAAAGCTCTAGACAGAGCTGACCTGTAAATGATTAGTCAAAGTCAACTGCAAGGACTGACATGGCTGGACAATGACTTCTTGTAAGATTTCAAGGGGTACAAATTTGTTTGCTCAATATTGGTAGTGTCACTTCTCTTGAAGGAACTGAATGCCAACAACTTTAAAAAAAAAAAAAAAGGCTTTCTGAGCAGAGAAACAGTATTTGTTAGGTCAGAAAAAGATGAGTCATACTACTACTAGGTAGAAGAGGATGGCGCCAGATCCATCATCAATAGATCTGAGTTTCTGTTGCCTGAAAAGCATGCCAGCTCTTACCTGGTGCCAACAGAGCCAAAGCTAAAGGGATAAAGGAAGCAATTGGCTTCATAGTGAAAGAATTTTATATCTCAAAATGGAGAAATTGTCAAGCGTAAAAAGTTTATCTAATCTGCAAAAGATCAAGCAAATTGCAACACCAACACATCATCTACTTTTGGCTGTTGCCTTGCAATTGATTTAGCTTTTTTGTGATTAAGTATTTGTAATTTTGGAAATTTTGTCCCAATCATGCTTTATTGCAATCTTTGAAAACTAAAGTCAAGTTTCATTTTCCATTTGTCCCTAACTGGAGTTGATCGCTGCTCATCCATTTGCAAGCTGAGCCGACTGCTGTGACTGTGTACACTGCCTGTAACTCACATTTTCACTTTGTCATCTCTGTCTTAGAGAGGAACTTTTGCTCTGCCTCAATGTACACTACAATTACTAGATCTTTTACATTCAAGTTTTTACTAACTTAAAAAAAAGGGGGGAGGGGGGGAAGACAACAAACGTTTGTTTTTGAGCTTGTCAAAATGTAGTGTTATAAATAATAATAAAGACTTAGTAGAGAAATGCTGAAAGAAGGAAGAAGAGAGAGAGAGAGAGAGAGAGAGAGAGAGAGAGAGAAAGAGAGAGAGAGAGGCCATTCCAGCGTAACGGATGTCACCATCAGAGCAGTTTTTGGGTCTATTTATTGCCACAGCAGTGATGCATTATGAGTAAAGAACCTAAAAAATTTAATCAGCTTAGCAGCACCAATTGTCTACAAGGCACTGTCTTCAAATGTTTATTCTGATAATTTTTTTATGAGATAACTGCAGCATAACGGACGTCACGGATTTAGCCATGGACTTCAGTGTATGCTTAGACAAGCTCAAAACTCTGTGAAGTTTACAATGCAAATCATAAATAAATATGTTAGGGCAATAGCCAAGGAAATAAAGTACATTTTAAAAAAACCAGTTCGTTGATATCTGTATCAAGTCAGGAGATGTAGTCTAGAAAATGTGTAACGGACGTCACATAATAGACGTCACCAATTTGTCCACTTTATTTCAGCCTCACATTTTAGGTGGTCAAAGCCTTTTAACATTCATATTAACTTAGGTCTTTGATTGTATAGGGCAAATAAAAGCTTGTGTGGTGTAAAGGAGTGGTAGTTCTTAGGACTTGACTTACATTTACAGAAAAAAATAATTTTAAACCAAAAAAGTCACTGTATGAACAATATAGGTGAAATTTAATTTTGAAACTTTAAAACATGTGAACACAAACTGGAATTCATCTTTGCCATTTAGACGCAATTAACACTGAAATTACAGCATAGAAACACATATGTACTCTATCACTCATACACATGGGCTTTCTCACTGACTATTTCACATTTTACCGTTTATCTCAATCAAATATTTTGAAACAAAATTTACGTTGAACAACACTTTTAAATAGCACCATGATCCTTGAGCAGCAATAATTACATATTATTCATTCTCAAGTGTAACAGGAAAGTACACTCTTTCTCTGTTATCCACAGTAGGCACAGGTAAAATCTCAATCAGATCTTCATTTATCCAAACTTTATCCTCTGTCTCTGGATAAACATACAAACTTTTTTCTTGGCATTCAGTTGCAGTCCTGGGCACCTTCCTCAAAATAGATACTTCAAACTTTCATTTTACCATCATGTTGCATCATACAGGTCAGAAAAAGATGAGTCATACTACTACTAGGTACTTACACAATTTTGTTGTTCTTGATCTTGTGGGGCTGCTTAAACAAAAATATGTCAGTTCTGTGGCAATTTTTATGACAAAGCTCAAACTAAAAGTTGGATGAATTTCGCTTGCGAAAACTTGATTAAAATAATTTATAGGTGGGTATAAATACCATGCAATTTCTTTACGATGGGTGGAGATAAAAAAAAAATTCAAAAAGTATGTTACATTAGAGACATTTGACCATGAATTAATGATGGATTCAGAGGCCACAAGTGAGTTTCATTTTTTGACCCCTTGGTTTCAAATTTTCTGGAATGGCCCAGAGAGAGAGAGAAAGAGAAAGAGAGAGGGAGAGAGAGAGACAGAGAGAGAGAGAGAGAGAGAGAAAGAGAGAGAGTGACAGAGAGAGAGAGAAAAAGAGACAAAGAGGAAGAGAAAAAGTGAGTGAGAAGTGAGAACAAAATAGCTCAACTTTAAAACTAAATATCTAGCAAAACCT
>BLXT01004662.1:57404-68369 GCA_019648995.1 Plakobranchus ocellatus
GTGTATATTACAAAGTAATCGACTAATAGTTTCATTGATTAAATTTTGTATATATCCAGATGATGACCGTAGCAATGATCACAGAGGGGGCGAAAGGTTTCTTTTTTAAGATGTGATTTCGAATGCCTGAATGCGAACCGAACAAGAATGTATGAATTTAGACATTTGCATTTTAAGTTGATATATAAAACTGATTAGACTGTCGCTAAAAAGTGCAAAATAATAATAATAATAATGATAGTAATAATAATAATATNTAATAATAATAATAATAATAATAATAATAATAATAATAATAATAATAATAATAATAATAATAATAATAATAATACGAAATGTTTACCGCCTTTCTTTGTCCTCCGTAATCAAACAACAGACGTCGATCCTTACACTTACATGCGATGCAGCATAGTTATACTCTGCCCCAAAGGACAAAGAGACGCAGTAAACAATTTTCTTTTGGAAAAAAAAGCACTATCTGAATGTAACTACTGAAGGCTAAAATAACAATATAGAGTCTGCAATCCATAATACTCACAACGTGTCATTGCTTTAAAAAAATTACAAAAACAAAAGCAAAAATATTATGGCTTTTAATTCATACTCAGATCATGCGATTAATAATAACAAATACAAATCGTCAAAATATACAAGTAATTTATGGAGCTCGTATCTCGCTTGGGGATTTATAAAGGCTTTTATATTTTTAACATTGATCTCAGACATACATGATGGCACTTTCGGATATAACTACTGCAATTTTAAGCAACAGCGAGATTCAAATTCCTGGTATGCAGCGGTTTATTGGAATCTAACAGGTGCCTTTTTTGTTTTCAGGGCAGTTTTATTGTATCTTTTCTTTTTTTTTCTCCTTTGTATTTCCCCTTAATATGCACAAAGAGTTAGCAAAAGCAAAATAAATGTAAAGTATGCCATTGTCATCATTAATAGGCGATTTCAAACTTTTTGGCTCTCATCAAGCTAGGCGTTAATTTGTAAGAATGCGATTTGTCAGATTCTAACCTGCTGCAATTTTTTAATAATAGCAAACAACTCTTCACAATAAGGATTGGTGAAAATGTGGAGGTCAAAATTTAAATTGACATAAATTCTTATCACTTTTTAGAAAGAACACAAGAAAACATAAGAAAACCAGTAAGATTTATAAAGCGAAGACAAATGTGAAAAAAACAAAAAAAACATCGACAAAAAACAAACACGGATTGCTTATCATAATTTATATACTTGTACTTCTTTCATACAATATCATGTTTTTACATGATTCGTCATGTAAAAGACCCTGGCATACAAAACCACATCCACATTTTTTTTCTTTTCGAGAAAAAAAAATATTGAAATGGTAAAGAGTTTTAAATAATCTCTCGATTAAAAAAAAAAAAATCTTTGGTATAATTCTATAGAAATAGACGTTTAGGCAAAAGCACAGCCATGGCATCTCCATTCTCACGAAGCCAGAGGGCCCAATACTCCATATCTCGCGTATACTCTTTAAAATTTTCTTTCGGTTTTTTTTTCTTTAGCTAAAATGCTTTTGATCTAATTTTTTTAAATAAAAGTTTTAAAAAGTAGTTTAGTAACACGCAGATCTGTAAAAACGTAAGCGCTTCTCAAACGTTGATACGTTTTATTGTGGAGGGAATTAATGAAACAAGTGGAACGTGGCCTTTATTTTCTCACGTTTTTGAACAATAAAACTGTCGAACTTAACACGCAAATCTTTAAAAACGTAAGCGCTTCTCAAACGTTGATACGTTTTATTGTGGAGGGAATTAATGAAACAAGTGGAACGTGACCTTTATTTTCTCACGTTTTTGAACAATAAAACTGTCGAACTTAACACGCAAATCTTTAAAAACGTAAGCGCTTCTCAACCGTTGATACGTTTTATTGTGAAGGGAATTAATGAAACAAGTGGAACGTGACCTTTATTTTCTCACGTTTTTGAACAATAAAACTGTCGAACTTTACATAATATTTCTAAAGACGATGAATTTTGTCGTGAATTTAAAAAATCTTCTTTAGAATATAATCAACTGTCTTGCCTGATTAAGATGAAATAAAAATAAAAAGCGATCGGAGCGATTCACTCAAGCTAAAGAAAAGAAGTAAAATGTTTTTGAAAGAAGAAAGCATCACTCCTGGTTCTTCAAAAGAAAACGATAGATTATGAAAAAAAAGGAGCCACTAACACCACTTACATCAGACGTATGTTAATCAATCAAGCCATTCAAGGATATAGAAAAAGTCCCGGGTGTGATAATAAACAGCTATATCATTGCCACAAGGGGAGTTATAGCTTAATGCAGAACAACTATCACTTGTCAGTCGTGCAAGTAAAATTGTTCTGGAGATAACAGTGAAGAAAACTGCAAATAGAGATGAGCAACACATTAGCCAATTTTCGTACTTATGGAGGAATAAATCCAAGAGAGGATTTAATTTCGACTTACCTCTAAATTACCGCCAAAGCTTACCTGAAAACCTTAATGAGTTAAAGTGACTTACATTATTACAAACAAATGAATTTTTGTTTTAAGTTCATCGACCTGACAGCAGGAAGACCAGTCATCTGCAAAACTAGCATTCAGAACAAACATAAGAATTGTTCTCTGCTACCAGAGATCCGAAATAAGAAATGCTATTACAGCATCACCCCTTTGAGCCTCTAGACATGGGGAATAATATAAAGGCAGACCATGCACGCAAGAGAGATGAATATGACAAACCAAAATATGTAGTTGAAATAACTGAGAGATTTAAGAATCGCGGCAGATTAGAAAAAATTTACACCAATTCTTAAACGGAAGCTGACTGATAAAAACATCGAAGTTATTTCGAATGTGAAAAAAATCTAGACATTTAATCTACGTCTCGGAAAATTCAATTGCCAAAAACGACGAACTTTCGAGCTAGGTGGTACTTATTACTAATCTTATCTAAGGATTTCTGAAGCACTTGATGAAAAACAAAGATAACAGGATCGTTTTATAAAAAACAAACAAACAAACAACAACAACAACAACAACAACAACAACAATAACAAAATAATTCACTATCCTGGAGCCTGCAAAGTTTAAACCATCCCTTAAAAAATGTACTCGTCTCGGACTGTACACTAATAGCTTTTATCATTTAAAATACAAAATCCATGCGGCCCTTGAGTCTTTGAAGAGAAAATGACAAATTGAAACGTGAGTACTTTTCTGAAGAAAAAAATTAACGCAATGTAATAATAAAAACAATACTAATGCAAAAATCAATGTTAATAGTAGCACATTAATTGCAAAGGGATTTGAAAATATTTTAATGCTGGTAAAAAAAACAAAAAACCAAGGCACAAGGGAGATGGGAAATGGGAAGGGGGAGGGAGGGGCCGATAAACGCCGTGGACTATTAAACAAACTCAAAAAAAAAAAAAAAAAACTGTTATAAAGTTACTTAAAACATACAGAAAGATTTTCAAATTTATTTAGGAGCTTCAAAGAGTACAAATTCAATTGATACTAAGACATGAATAATAGTTTTGTTAAATAGCAAAAGTGTCAGAGACAAACAGACAGACAGACAGACAGACAGACAGACAGACAGACAGACAGACAGACAGACAAATGGGCTTTAAAAAGTAATAATCGTCTAACAACGAAAATGCTGACACAGACGAGCAGACTGAAAGGTATGGAAATAAAAATATAGATAATTTGAGCAAGATATAAATAAGGGAGAGTGAGATAGAGAGAAAGAGAGAGAGAGAGAATGAGAGAGGGAGAGAGAGAAAGAGAGGGAAAAGATGAGAAGAGAAGAGGGAGAAAGAGTGAAGCGAAAGGAGAAGCCAGAGATGAAGAGGAAAAAGAAAGAGAGGGAGACGAGATAAGAGGAAAGAAGGAAGAGAGACATGGGAAGAGAGAATGGTAAAGAAAGAGAGACAGAGGGAGAGATAGAGAGGAGAGAGAGAGAGAGAGAGAGAGAGAGAGAGAGAGAGAAAGAGAGAGAGAGGGGGGGTGAAAGGGAGAGAAAAGGATAATAAAAATGGGCTAATTTTTACATGAAATTAGAATCGTTCTTACGAAAAGAAAAACAGATGAGGGAGAGAATGAACCAGCGATATATCAAACTGACAAAACGTTGTTTCAAAACGCTCAGGAGCCTGTCACCAAGCAGATGAGCGCAGTTGCGCGCACAAAAAAGTTAAACAATCTTTCTTTCTTCTAACAAAAGAAAACAACGACAAAACAACAACCACAAAACCAAGCAGAATTCGCAAAGTAATCACTAGGGGTTGCGAATTCTAGTGTATTTTTAAAAACAAATTTGTTGCTTCCTGAAATAGTAATAATTTACATAAATAATTATGTTTAGTCATGTGCGAAAGGGAAAAAAAGTTCGAAGTTCATAAAGTTTTTTTTTTTTTTTGGTTTCGGGAAATGTTTACTTTTAATTTTAAATTTCAATTCACTAATAGTGTTACTAGCTTCGCATTCATCAGAAATGCAGCCGTTCACAGGTCTTATGATTAACGTCAATTTATATTCTACTCCCTCTTTTGTTTGTTTAAAAAAAAATTCTGCAAGAGCACTTCAATTGTTTCAAAATTGGATAATTTTTTATGGTCGTCATTGCAAGATAATCGTACTGGCATGTCTTTACAGGTGTTGAGTAGGCCATTTTTGTTGGTCGTAATTAACAGTTTCTTTGGCTTTTTAAAATGGCAATATTTTTTTAAAAAGTTATCAGGAGATATCTTTACAGGCGTGCCCCTACTATTGTTGTAAGAAGACAGTTAATGTTGTTTACTCTTGTCTACCAGCAGAGCCAAATCTATGATGATGTTCATTCGAGGCCGAAGGTGCAGATTTAGAAATAAAAATTTGTTTTTTTAAACAAGAGCGGGAATTTTCCACAGGTTTATGAGTTCATGGTTAGTGACTGTGCGCATGCAGAGAGTGATTAGTAACATGTTGCTTGGCTGTTTCATTATCTTTCTCAGTTTTACTCTTCGCTTGGCAAGAACTGAAATGTGATCGCTTTAACGGTCTGCTCCAGGCATTGGTTTTGATTCGGTGATGGAACTTCTAAATCCCACGTTTCCTCTTGGGCTTTCCTATGTTCCTCTGCGTCTTGGATGCTGTTTGTACTTAAGAGTTTGTGGTACTGAAATTGTTGGCTGTTGCTCATTTGATATGAGTTTTCTTCCTCCTTTATTTTTCTCAAGATAACCCAAGATATGGTCTGACTTCATGTTCATATCTTTGATTTCTATTGCAGCACCTTCTTAGTGTTGACGGATTCATGGGTCATCGTTACATCATTTAGGGTTAGATCCAAGGCTGTGGTGCAATCATTGACATCTGAAAGTTTGCTTAATAGTTAAATTTCATTACAAATACAAAACCTTTGTTGATTATTTGCTTATGATAGTTTACATTTTGAAATATTATAGAATTAATGCAAGACAATTATATATTTTAAGGTAAATGCCGATAAATTATGAAATTTAAGACATGTTTCACACTTTCATAGCTTAGGCCCCTTTGCAAATTCAACCACAAAATTAGATCTTAAAATTTCTTGAAAAATCTATTTAAGCTGTTTTTTTTTTTTTATTGTAATGCTCAATTCTGACCCCGATGAAAAATCAAAAGATCAAAAACGAAAAACTAAGGAAACTGATACCATAAATATTATGCAATCGTAATATGATTTTCAGCATACACATTTATGTATATATTATAAAAATATATGTGCATATACCTTTTCTCTGATGATGCAGGTGTGCGTCTCTATATCCATTCTATGTCTGATATCATATTTTGATTAAAAAAAAAAAAAAGATAAACTTATGTTTTCAAAATACTTGCTGTGCATCCACTATATCTCAGTGCAAAGTTTTAAGAGCCAATTTGACCTGCATTTATTCTTACACTTATTGTCATTTATAAGGTAAATGTTGCTGTTGTTTTTGTCTCTGTTCTATGTATTATTATGTTTTGGACGTAACCTTGGTGTTTTTGTCATTGTATGATTAACTGGAAGTGTAATGACTTGTATTTTTTTTATGGGTTGCTACATCTGTTTAATTTAACTTCTCTTGACTTTGGTTTTGCGGTTGCATGTTATGTTTTTATTTTAATGACATTTAATTCAAAATGGTTTGAGTACAATATTTTTCTAATCTTGGCAGAACAAAAAAATAGAGAAAAGAAATTGGAGGTGATGAGGCTAAAAAGAGAAGGGAAGATTTAAAGGGAAAATAAAAAAAGAATCTAATCCATAGTCGATCCATACGCGTCAAGATAAATGAGAAGGTTAACTTTCGGGGACATGCTCCTGTTTCAAGCACTGTTGATAACAAAGTATCTCTTACATACGTACCGTTTAACATGTAAGTTGTAAGAAACACATGGTATGCGAAAATTTAGCAAAGACTATCTATGAGATCTACATGTGCATCCACAAATATATCCTCTTTACGATTAAAACCTCATGGTTTAATCTTTATCAAGGAAATCTATCATCTTTGAAGTTGAAACATGCCAATAAAAAAGTATCCAGCACTGAAAAAAGTAAGGCGCTGTACGGACAAAAAATAGCTGTATTTAAACGGGGTATAAGAACTAGAGAGAGAAAGAGGAAGAGAGCACCAGAGAGAGAAAAGAGACGGAGAGGATAGAAAGAGAGTGAAAAGTATTTGTACAACTAGAGAGAAAAAGAGTCACTCACACATACAGAGAGAAAGGGAGAGATAGAGCGAGCGAGCGAGCGAGCAAGCGAGCGAGCGAGAGAGAGAGAGAAAGAAAGAAAGAGAGAGAGAGAGAGAAAGAGAGAGAGAGGGTCTAGGTTTAGAGAAGACAGGAGAAATGCATTGACCCTTTCTCAACCGTCTTGATTTATGTTGCTTCACGGTATCCACAACATTTTTCTATTCTAATGTGTTTATATTCATAAAAAAAAATGTGAATAAAAAAATTATCCGTTCTCCGATTTTTTTCTCTTAGATACCTTGAGTTAGAGCTAAAAGCATTTGATGGTGAAATAACTAAAAAGGAGACAACGAAACGTGAAACTTCAATATGCATAACTTAAATCGTATATACTTATAAAAGTAAAGTGACTCTCATGCTTGGTCCATCCTCTGGTAATAAAAAGTAGGGTGTCGATTGGTTTTGTTGGCATACTGCATTCTGAAATTGTTTGCCATTGCTCTGTTCGCCGCCTACAAATTAAGTGCTCGATGGACAAAGTCAGGGAAAGAAAAAGTGTTCTTTGCCCGGACTGGGATTCGAACCTTAGATCTCTTAAGTGGTAGCCAACTACTCTAAGAGATCGGCCACCACGCCCTACACTATTTTTAGTTCCAAGCCTTATTTTTCAAATATTTTTCCACAGCTTGTCACTCTTGTTTATTAAATATGATTAGTTTTGTTACAGCTAGTCAATTTTAGGCGGTTATTTCAGGCTCTGGCAGTTACCCAATATGCTTTTGCAATATATATATATATATATATATATACAATTTTTTTTTAATTATAATAAAACATGAATTCATAAATAATCAGTACATTATTTAGGACACTTCATCAATTAAAAAAGTATACAAATACCGCATTCCCAGAAATATCTAAGTAAGTTTAAGGATCTTGAAGACGCAATGGTGGTTGAAGGAAATGAAATAAGTATAGTACAAGAATACAACCACCAACTCAAACGTATAAGAAGAAATTAAACAACACAGAGTATACGTAACAACGTTTCACTCATAAGACTTTATCACGTAAAAAATGACGATCACAAATAAGATACTTATAGGTCCATAATGATCACCTAGAGGTATCTTATTTGTCGCCCTTAAGGCTTTAATAAGTACCAAAATGACGATCACAAATAGGATTCCTCAAGGTACGAGATTTGTGAACCACGCGGTATCTTATTTGTAATCGACATTTTTCGTACTTGCTAAAGCCTTATGGCAGAAACGTTGTTACCTATACTCTGTGTTGTTTAATTTGTTCTTATATGTTTGAGTTAATTGATTTAAAAAAAGGAATACTGTTTTTAAGAATTCATCATCACCAAAAGGGTGTTGTTGGCACAATCGTGAGCGAGCCCGCTCTGAAATCTGTTCGGACTCTTCTGTTAAGAGTTCAAGACTCTCACCGACGCCCTGGCCTGATGTTTAGCCAATTTCGCTCGCTATATGACTGCTGACTATTCTTTCAGGCCTTTACTATTTTCTGAACGGTTAAATTTTAAACTATTTTTTTGAAATGATACCCTTACTAGTATTTATGTTTTAAACTTAGTACGCTTATACACTCTTACCATTGTTTTTTTCTTTCCCTCTTTATCGCCCTAACAGTACAGCGTATTATATTTTGTTCCCTAGGGCAATTATTATACCATGCCTGTCATTTATTTGCCCTCCCAACATCCCTGCTTTTAAGAAATTCTTCTCTTCTTATGTCACCACAGTCTTCCTTATAACCTACAAACTGTACGATCTCACTAGTTGGCCGAAGTTTTGGGCAATGTCAACCCTTCCAGAAGACTGAACTAGCGTCAGAGTTCACAGCTGGATACACCGCATTGTGACATGAAAAAAAACAAAACCATAGGCGGAGAAATTATCAGCTAGTATCGATCCAGCCCGTTTCAGTCTCTGGCATCAGGTGTAGCCTACAGAGATTGATTGTTGAATTTAATTTCCAATGAATTTATATTTGTGAGTCAAAGATCTGAATAAAGTACCTTTGAGTATAAGAAATTTAAATCATTACCATAATAATCTAAGAAAAGACTCTATAAAAAATGGTTCTTGAAAGAGTCCAAATAGAAATTGAAGAGAAGTGATGATAATACCATATACCTCCAAATAAAAGACAGATGGAGAGACAGACAGTGCGGAAAAAAGATAGAGAAATAAAGAAAACGAGATAGAGAACGAGAGAAAGGAAAGAGAGATGGGAGAGAGAGAGAGAGAGAGAGAGATAAGAGAGAGGGAGGCGGGAGCACGCACAATCATGTTATGCAACAAAGAGGAAACATTGCGCAAAATCGTTATCAAAGTTTTCAAATAAATATTCTTTATATAATTTTTTTTTCTTCAAAGAGAGCTAGGAGCTAATTATAAATAATGGAAAAACCACAACCAAAAAGAGAGCTAACCAGAATTTTTAAAGCATAAATTCAGCAAATTCAAATTAAGAGCTGTGGAATTTTTGTGTAGGAACACGGAAGTAAAATCAAGCGCAAGTTTAGTTCAAACAATTTTTTAAATGCAGACTATAAAAATACTTGATCAGAATTTGGAGGAAAACAAAGAAATAAAACCAGATTATAATAGCCCACGTATCCCGTAATAAAATCAATCACCCGAATCAGCTCACTGTTAATTATTAAGGTCAGTAATGTATTTGTAGAAAACGAAAAACCTACTTATAATCTTTCCACTAACGGCTATTCCAAAGCCAGCTTCTTTGGGGTTTAATCAGCAAATGAAATAATTATGGGTTTTTTTATGGTTATGAGTTTATGAGAAAGACGCATTTTATTTCTAAATATCGAATTTATTAAAGTATCCGACATGATGTGACTGAAATACCAAATCTTTTGTTCACTTTAGGGTGAATAATAATAATAATATGAAAAAAAAATCAGCCAAACACATTCAAGTTTTATACTTTTTCTCATTTACTCCGCAGTGAATGCATGAGTTCACAAGATATAAGAATAGAAATGGTGTGCCAGTTCTTGGGCCTCTCGAGAGTGGCAGTGAACCACTTAAGATGCAGGTACGGTGCAGTTATTTACAGCTCTGCATAGTTGCTTCATCGATTCAAATGCATCCACATAGCACTTTTTGGAAAGCCGAATATTAAATAGCGGGAAAACTTAACATTATTTTTAACTGGGATCCAATAATATTGCTTATAATGATAATCCTATTATTCTTCTCCCTTGCACTGCCCTATTCCTATCTCTCTCTCTCTCTCTCTCTCTCTCTCTCTCTCTCCACCCTCTCTTTCCATAGGTACCTCTTCTTTAGGTCTTTATCTCTTAATCTACACCCCATGCGTCCTTTCCTTTTCCTCATTCGTTTATCTTCTCACGTTTCCTTATCTGCCTTTTTTTTCTATCCCCCCGAATTGTATTTTTGCTGCTTTCCAGTAGACAAAAAAAACAGTGTCAATATACAAAGAATGAAAAAGTATTTAGAAGCTGACACGTAAGGCTGAGCCATGAAAGCTAATTTTTCTTCTTTTTTTATTATATTTTGTGATTTTCGTCACTTTTTTGTTTTCATGAATACTTTCAATTTGCTTACATATACGTTTAGTACTAGACAAGCACTTTTTGGACAATGGTATTGTTTCTCGATTAGAGCAACGATAAAATCGCATTTCTAAACGCCTTTTAATTCCTCATACTTGTAATTGTTACATTACATAGAGATTTGAAACAACAAAACCGCTTTATTCTAAAACCCAGGCTTTCTCGTGCAGTGCTCAGCATTAGACCACCTGGATGCTAAAGAGTAAAGATCGCCCTTTGAATGTGACGTCTGGTAGATGGGAAATCTCTTCACCTGTAGGTCAGATCATGTCAAAAGAAGGAAGTTAACCTTTTAATTTTAGCTATTTTACCTGGAACTTCAGCCTCGACACATTCTAGTGTTGGACGCTGGCCTTGCTCTTATGGCTGTGGAAAGAACAAATACGCTGCTTTTTCTGAAATTTATTCTAGACCTAACGCTAACTCACGAATGCTCTTTTTCTTCCATTTTGGGGAAAGAATAGCTTGCCCTTTGGTTGCATTGAATACTTACAATCAGGGCCTTGACCTTGATCCCCATATCATACTCATCATTGCAGATGAAATATCCTCTGATTATTATTATTATTATTATTATTATTATTATTATTATTATTATTATTATTATTATTATTATTA
>BLXT01004662.1:70061-84556 GCA_019648995.1 Plakobranchus ocellatus
AAAAAAAACCAACAAACAAAGAAACTGAAAGAGGGACCAAATAAGAGAACAAATCATAGCCATAATTTGTAACACAACACACGCTATCAATATATTCCATGGACAGAAAAATAACCCCTCCAATAACTAGATTGCACGGAAGAACCTGAAGGCTTAACGCCGTGAGTTGTGGAAATGAAGATGGGAAATGAGAAGGAAGCCAGAAGCTTGAACCTTCAGGAAGAGGAGGTGATTTTTTTGGGGTTTTTTTCGGCAAGGGGACAGCAAGGGGAAGATAGGAAGAGTAGGATCACTTGATAAGAACAGCAAAGAGTAGGTTAAAATGCAAGGGCACTGACAATAACTTATATGCTTAAAGAAAATAGTCCGACAGATATGAAAGAACATTGCATTCATGGTAAATTTAATGAAACCTCTCGATATTAAAAAGTAATCACAACTGAAATTAAAAGAATGCTCCTTTTATTTAAGACTCAGATCGCCATATGCAACATAAAATAATAATAATAAAAAAAGACACAAAGAATGAGTGTACAAAAAATAACAAAGAGATTATTATCAAATGTAAAATACCAACCACAAAAATATAAAAAATAAATAGCAGGAAGTAATTAAAGAAAAAGAGGAACAAGAACAGCAGAAGAATGAAGAGGAGGAAGGGAGGAGGAGGAGGAGGAAGAGGAAGAGGAGGAGGAGGAGAGGAGAAGAAGAAAAAAGCAGCCACATTTTCTTCTGCACAATATTTTGTTTCTTTTACCTTTTTTAAAATTATGATTCTACTCTTCTGAAGCATAGAAACAGAAATATTGTGTCCAACACATGATTCATCGGAATTTGATTAATTGACAGCGACAAAAAGAAAAAAAAAATCCGTCCTAAATTTTTTTTTCTCACTTTCATCATTTCCAACATCCAATAAACTGCTGTGTAGAATTATTAAGCTGATATATAAAGTCTCAAAAGAGAACAGTTTTAAAACTATACTGACTGAAAATAAAGGGCAGTTGATAGATCTTTAGCAGTAACTTGGAGGAATCCTAAAGCTATTATTTTTTTTACTATTGATAATTTAAATATTAGCTCTAAGAAAGGTTAAACGATGAATATTATACACATTTGTTGTCAATATACAACAAAAAAGCATACATATATAAAATTGGTATGTTAGATAAAATTATGCTTCCAACTGTTTATTTTTCAGGATATAGATACGTATTATAAAATATAATCTATTATAAATTATTTGACAAACAATATATATAATATATATATATATATATATATAGAGAGAGAGAGATATATATATATATATATACGTATCATAAAACACTATTCTATTATAAATTATTTGATAAACAATATATTTATATATATATAATATATATATATATATATATATAATATATATATATATACGTTTTATAAAACACTATTCTATTATAAATTATTTGATAAACAATATACACATACATATATATATACGTATTATAAAATATAATACTATTTTGAATTATTTGATAAATCTCCTGAAAAAAATAAATTGTTGGAAGCATAATTTTTCAAAATGTTTATCTGTATTTCTCCCCACTGCATCTTCAGCATATGGCTCAATGGATCCAGCAATGAGTAGTGCAGAGACAAGGGTAGTTAGACCGGATTTTTTAAACCGAAATGCTGTGTTTATTCATCGAACAGTTTTCTGACTTACATGATTGTTCTGAATCTTCCAAAACCTCTTGACAGCCTACTCACCATCAACAAAAAATCACGGATGGAGTGGATTTCTATTTTAGGTATGTCTTCATAAAAAACCGGACTAGATCGAATAAAACATTATATTTTTTTATACCTCGCCATTTAAGTATACTTTACAACTATTTTTTTTATGTTTCGCTTGTAAGATTTTTCATGCAAAACCCATTTTGGTAAGAGATCATCTTACACAACAAAGGTTTTTTAAAATTCTTTTTATCGATTGAGACTTGTCATACTAGAGTAATTAAAATGGAATACTGTCACGCTTGGAATGTGGAATTCAAGCGCAACTAGTGAATCTCGATTTTAGGATCGTGATTATTTTTTCACCTCTGCCAAGAGCAAAATGACAAAATGTCATCAATGTTCCAAATAAGCTCATGAAAACAATAAATTACAAAAAAAAAAATAAAAAAAAAAAACTCGCTCATATCTTATTTTCTTTTGAAAATTTTAATTTATTTTAAATTGTCGAGCGGCGTGAGCTTAGTTTTTTTCCCGCACCAGTCTGAATAACAATAATAATAATAATAATAATAATAATAATAATAATAATAATAATAATAATAATAATAATAATAAAAAATAATAATAAATAATAATAATAAAAAGTAAATAAATACAGCATACAGCATTTCCTCAAGCCTTTCAAGATGAGATCCACACACTGTTGTGCCACTTGTAAGTGCTTCATCATTAATTTTAACTAGGCTAGCACTGCTAGTCATGTTAATCTTTTTTTTTTTTTGACCCATGTTGCTGCTTTATTGATACTATCGCTGTTTCTTAATAAGTGTTACATATATTAGATCCCTTGTGACTTTAATCAGTTTATCTCTATTTGAACTGACACTTCTGTTATTTCATCACAGTTATTAAAATATTCGCTTGTTAAAGGCACAAGCTTAAAGTTATAGAAATTGTAAACTTAATGAAGAAGTTACTTTGCATACTACAACTTGTCTCAGTTTAATATTGTAAGAATAAGTACAATTGTTTCTGCTCCCAACTTTTTATTTCGTCAAACTGATAGATAGAGGAGAAAACTGGTAATACCGTCCTACACCATCATAGCTATTTACATAAAACTTTGTCATGTTGTTTGTACAAATCGTATGGCACTTGCGCATAAACATACATATGGAAAACATTGCATAAGATTTTGAGCTAATCTTTGTGCGACATGACTGGCTCTGAAGAAAACTTCTGAAATAATTAAATGGAATGCCTGAAATCTGAGCAAAGCAAAGAGATGCAACAAGCTATGTGTAGATTTTTTTTTAATGTGAGAACAACAACAGTCTTTCATTCGAAAAAGAGGTTAAGAGTTAGAGCATTCGTGTACACTACTTTTATTGAAAGAGGGATACCGTAGAGGGAGATGAAATGAAATGCAAAAAGTATTAATTAATAGTAAAATGAAAGAAAACAAACGGCAAAGAATACTAATATTTCAGTATGGAAAAGCATTGAAAAGTACCAAATCTGATAGATCGCGCTATTAGGGAAATGGCTTTTATAGATGTGAGGAGACAATGAGAGAATGATGGAAAACATGTTTTCAAAAAATAAAAGAAGATTTAAAATAAGGAGCATTCTGTAGAGAAAGAAAATGAAGAATACTCGGAGAAACAGCGTAGACAAGCCAGAAAAATCTAATTAAACCACGGTGGCTTATACATTTTAGAGAACACACTTTTTTTTATGTCAGTGATATATTATTGCGCCTTTGATTGAAGGATTTGTACTAAAAGCGATTCTAAAGTAGTAAAAAAGATTGCAGTCGTATTGAACTTACGATTGCAATGAGCGTATAAATACGCGAGAGGCTGACTCAAAAAAGATTACATTTAGACATGTGAAGAAGAATTGTAACAATTTCTAAAGAAGGAAAATCTCGCAAAAATGTCTGTAAGAAGTAAGAATCAAATTAACAAATTAGGAAAGGACATAGTAAGAACCATTAAGCGAGCAAATCTTTGAAAAATTCAACTTTTACTTTAAGATCATACAAATTTTTCCGCTAATGCACAATTTGCACAATATCTCTATTCTTGATACTTATAAAATGGATGAAAAAAAATCATTTTATTAAGATATCTAGTCTTGTCCGAATAATATAATATTGCATTATCAGCATGTTTTTCAAATGTTATAAATTATGTTTTTGTTACTGAACAGAGAACTCGATATTTTTAGCATTGAGAATAAATGCGAAACTTTTTCTTCTTTAAGCAAACAATCATGGATGTGCTAACACTATTGAGTGGTATTTTTAAAAAGCTACGCCACGGTACATTAGTTAAATAGCAGAAGACAGAGCAAGTAATTATGTTTATGGAAGCAGGGATGATATCAACATACACTGGACTGTCGAAGGCCTTCAGGAACTGAACAAAACAAAACGCCGACTTGTTCACACATCGGTTTATTGATTGCATTGTTCTTTACAATAAATCATTTAAGTTTGACAAAAAAATAAAAGAAAAAGATCTTTTTCGACTAAGTCCCATCTTTTTGGCCATGCTTGTATCAACGTATGAAATATCAGTCCCAACGAAACAGTTTAATGCCTAACTTTTTCTTGTTACGTTTTAAATAATGAGATATGGATTTGCAGATTTAATTTTACTTTCTCAATGCGAAAGAAAATTAACTTGGTATTAAAAATTATTTTAAAAACTATTTGAAGCTAAGTCGGAGCAAACGTACATAGTAGATTGTTTCTTTGTTTTGAAGAAAATACTCATTAAGCGCAAGAGATTAATGTGTGGTTTGAACATAGGTTTGAAATTGTCCTTGAAAAATGTGAAATCGAAGCGAGTCTCCCCAAACGTTTCAAACGAACCTATAAAAGTGAACCTGTTTTAAAAGAATAATACGATACCGATTGCCGTTTGCGCCACCTTTTTATTCTGGACTACTAAATGCCTGATGAAATCACAGTAGGTTTTCGCAGCCTCCCATCCTCTCGTAGTAATCAATCCCCTCTTGCCTAACTTTATTCTCCGCTGAGGAGTCAGGGACAATTGTGGCAAAAAAGACTTTAATACTACAATTGTCTCTGACACTTACTATTCTTAGTATAATTAATCACATTTTTATTTAGTGGACTAAGTGTGCGAAGATTAACAAAATAAAAATACTCATATAAACATAATATAATTCAACATCGGATCAAATCTAATAAACATTTCTATTTTCTTCCCTCTACAAAAACACTATTTTATATCAACCTATGTCTAAGTCCCCTCCTGGCTTCTGTTCCCGGGACCCCTGCCGGACATCCTGGCTTTTAGATCAATGCAGGATTGGCTCCTTCTTACTACTTGACCATAAAATCCAAATTGGATTTACACTTCACTTTGCTCTCTCAGATCTCCTGGATACCTCTTGTAGTGCTTTTTTTTTTTCTTGTTCTGCCCTGGTGCTTCATAGGAACAGGTTCAGAATAAGAATTATTAAGACTAGGATCAGAAAAAAAAGGGTTACAGAGAGTAAGATGTAATCATATTTTCACCTTTTCTCACATCCTTTTATTATTAAGTATATAGTTTTCTGGGGTTTTTTTTCTTTCTTCTTCTCCTCTTCCCTTTTCTCTTTCCTCTCTGTCTCTCTCTTTCTTTCTTTTTTTCTCATTAACTTTCCTTTTCCCCTCTCGTTCTTTTTATTCGTTTTGTCATTCATTTAGTCAATTGTTATCAATTCAACAGGCAAATTCAAATTTGATAGCTAGCACATCTATCATTACATCTTAAAAGTATCCTTTCTTTGTAACCTACTCCAGATAGATATGTTTTGTATTTTTCTAAAGCATAAAAAATAAGCATATCATAAGTTCAGGCACTTTTTTTCCCAATATCATTAATATCGTCAATTTAATATTGACTAACCAATTTATCAACTGAATATTAACATAACCATCTTTACGTGCATGTCGTGTAATGTGTTTCAGATATCTACAAATTTCAACGCATGAGAACTTATTTAACTGTTCATAATTTTCTAAAGCATACGTGACTTCTATTTATACGAAAATGTTACACGCATCTCTAATGCCTTTCTTCCATATACCCACTTCTCTTTTTACAAGAATTTCTTTCAGATGTCGAAACTGTTAGAATTCAAATCCTTCACGCACCAGCTTTCTTTTTCACTCAGGCTGTTCTGCTTCAAAGCATGATTTGATTGTCTGGCTCGCGGTTTATTGTTCTCTAGAATCTTTTCGCGAAGAATTCTCTGTTTAGTAATACATAACAAAACAGTTCCTTTTTGTTCCATGTTTGTGAAAGTAGACGGAAGCCATCCTTACTATGTATCTGCCTATCTATCCGACCCTCTCCCCGGGGCGTCGACGGCACAGTGGCTAGTGAATCCGCCCTGAGATCTGCAGCGACCCTTCTGTCGCTGGTTCGAACCTCGCCACCGGTGCCCTGGCCTGACGGAAGGCCTGAAAGCCTGAGATTACCTTGTTGTTGACTGACTATACATAACCAGACCAAAGTTCTCACCCGTCTCTCTCTCCATTCCTCTCTCTCTCTCTCTCTCTCTCTCTCTCTCTCTCTGTCTGTGTGTATATATAGTGCTCGACTTTATTTATATATAAATACATCTTTCTCCAAATATATTCAAACAATAACATTTACATAGGTAAATTTATAATGATAAAAAATGATGTATGCTCTTACTCATTTGTTATCAGGTGTGAAAATATTTTTACTATCTTTAACATGATTGTGTAAAAGCGTTTTTTTTTGTATTAAAAATTGTAATAACACTAATTTTTGTTTCAGAAAAATCGTTATTGTGTCAGTAATAGTATAAGTGATAGATATTAGTTGTGGTAGTCTGTTGTTCTAGTGGTAGTAGTAGCAGTAGTAGTAGTAGTAGTAGTAGTAGTAGTAGTAGTAGTAGTAGTAGTAGTAGTAGTAGTAGTAGTAGTTGTTGTTGTTGTTGTTGCTGTTGTTGTTGTTGTTGTTGTTGTTGTTGTTGCTGCTGCAGTAATACAAGTATTGTTTTTTTGTGTTGTTGTGGTTGAGATTATAACTCCTTGGTTGAAAGGAAAACAGATAGGTTAAGGTGGTATAGGTCATGAGGCATGTAAAAAATGTAGATTTTTTTTTCATCTTTTGAATTGCATCACGATTGTTGAAAAATGCAGTAGCAGGCTTTCTTTCCTTTCTAAAAACATATTTTTAATGTTATGTCCGGTTGTGCGAAGCAATAAGACTTATTTTCTTTAGTGAGCAGTTAAGTCAGGTGCTGCTTTCGCTGTGATAGAGATCATATTTTTTGTTTTTTCTTGATCTCAGCAGTCACCAAATGTGATTGTTGAAATCAGAAAATTGCCGATAATACCAAAGGATTGTGACTTTTCTGAAAATGGTAGAAGATCTGTCTACTGATAATAAGTATGTGACATATTTTGATCTGTTGAGCTTTTTAGTGTGATAACAAAAGAGGGCTTTATAATGAACTATATGAAAAAAATAATTAAAGATTTTTTCAGTGTCAAAACAACCAAGTGGAGCTTTGATTCAGGCAAAATAGATAGTTACCTTACGGGCCGTTATATCTGTCATAAAATATGATAGCAAGAAGTGAGACAAAGCAAGATATCTCTCGATTTTTCTTAGTTTTTTATTCCTTTTTGAAGGGGCAACATTCAAAATAGGGAATTGGATCTCAAACGTTCTGCAATTGATAAATACAGACCATTTTTATCTATTGTATTTAAAAAGCTTCATCTCTTATGAAATTAACCAGCACACATACAAAATATCAATAGAATGTCTACAAAGTTCTTAAACTCAAAGTAGCCGTGGCAAAGTTTGGATGGTGGCGCATCACTTCACACTAAGGAACCCATAGACAGAAGAGCACTATCGACCAGGCAGGCTTAGCGGGTGGCAATCAAAGACTCAGCCCTGAACAAGAGGTTTACCAGTCGAGCAGGACAAAAGAATTTTTCCACATTTGCCACAGCGGGCAATCATAAAACAATCTAGGCATCAATCAAAACACTGAAAGACAATAATTGTTAATCGATATTTGGTTCAAAGACATCCTTCTAGAGAAGTTTTTTCCCCTGTCATTGCTTAAACGGCATCAAGATTTTGAGCTGTAATTTGCAGGCAAAGTTTAATTTTGTAGCCATGAAAAAAGCTGAGTGAATTGTGAAAGAAACATATTATCGGCTCCTCTTGGGAGTTTTCTGTTTTTATTCTATCTTTTATATCGTTGAATAAGCCGAGATTATAAGAACTGGATAAGAATACAAATTTTGCCGATTAAATCAATCACAGAGATCTGAAAGACTTGCCCATAGGGCATGCTAGACAGTCAGCACCTAGGAAATTTTCCTCGATGGAAGCCCTTAGCTTTCTTAAAAGTTCTTAGGAGAAAACTGAATGGACTTTCCCGATAATCATACATATTGATTATTTCATTTGCACTTTCAGTTCAAAGTGAAAAATGTTTCCTTTACTTTTTTATGTATGCTAAGAATTTCTCTCACATAGAGTATGCTCGGAGGATCTTTGTTCCTACTTTATAGACCTTTGAGTCTAACATTAATATGAGACAGCGAGAGTAAACCAGGCACAAGTTATTATGAATACTATGTATTAGAGACTTATAAAATTTTATAGACTCAAAGAGCTAGCAAAAAATAAGTCCTACCACTTTATCTTTAAACAGTATTGGGCTAAAGACATAGGGTTTTCTCTTTCCAAGTGTAAATTATAAACTTACACATTATGGTCACAACTCAGTACATGCATGTTGAAAATGTAATATGTGGCTGATTTACCCTGGTTGCCTCAGGAATCATTTCGTTTTTCTCTTGTGGAAGAATGTTTAATGATCAAGATGTGCATCTACCATCTTATCAAGTTGATCTTACCTTGGTAGTACTCAAAGTAAATAAAGAATGCAATAGGCTCGCTTCCTAATTTTGCCTATCCTCCTCGTTCTCATTTTTATTTGATAACAGTAATTCTTCTGGTATCTTGTCTAAAACATAGATCAGCGACCATGGTCCTCTATCCAGACCTGATCTCAGTTAACCCTATTGTGCTGTTGTTGCTACCATTCTTCATTAGCCATGAGTTAAGACTTTCAATGAAAGATATTCTGCGTCTACCACTGCTACGCTTGCCTTTAGTCTTTGCAATTCCTAAACTTTTGTATCGGCAAAAATGTGGTCTAGAAATTGTAGTTACCTCTGTCTTATGATCTCTCGAGTTAAGCTCCTTTCAGATATGATTCATTAGATATTTATCCATTCATGAATCCTCAATCGTCTGATAAATGAAATCTGTCCTGCTTCAGTTTTTCTCTTTATTTCCTAGTTCATAGTCCGGCACTCACTTTTGTTTTAAGGCACTGGCTTCACGTATATTTTTATTACTTTTTTTTGTGCCCACTCATGCTTCTATTTCCCAATATTGATTCCGCTTTTTGACGGCCATAATGACTCTTTTTCTTCTTACCCTCAAATGCTATCGGAGAACAAATACATTTGAAATTTATAATTCGTTTTCTTTGCTTTCTTTTGTTAGCGAGATTACATTTCGATTTGCAACTTCTTACTTACAAAGCTAAATTACGGGATCTTTTTATTGAGAGTATGAAAGGAAAAACTAATCTTAGGAAATAGAAAAATGGAGCAGTATTCGAAGTAATTTTCATTTTTCTTTAGTCGTGAGGTTTTGAATAGCTATTACCTGGCACTGCCAATCTGAGCTTAATATTTATAAAAAGGGCGTGATCAGCTGAAAGTCTCTCTAGTATTACATAGTATTATGTTGTATTATGTGTCTGAGGCTTTGTTTATGTCTCTTGGTGGAGTTGTCTGGTGGCTTTGATTTATTGTCAAGAGCCTGACTAATGCAGGAATCTTAAGAGCTCCATCATAAACATTCGATTTGTTAGTAAATTATTCTCACCCCCCTCTATTTACAGTCTGAAAGGCAGCGCCCTTTTCCCATCACAGAGCTTTACCCTTGAGCGATCAGACACCTTAACATTTTTTTATACAAAGATTTCAACAGACCAACTGATTTACCTACCAACTTTATAACTGAAGGTCTAATCTAGGCAAGATCACAATTGTTACACTTAAAAAAAATTTTTTTTCTTGAAAAGTTGTAAACTCGTTGTCTATACGATACGAAAACTATTCCTCTCAAAGTCTGTGAATCCTTTTCATTTTGCTTGATCTTTTACTGTTTTCTCTGACTTTCTCCCTCACCCCTCCCCCCTTTTTCTGTTTTTCTTCTTTCTCTTCGATTCTTCCTCTCTCTCATGCTCTTGTTCCAGAAGGACTACTAATTATCTAGACAAAAAAAAATATCCCAATTAACACTGTCATCGCTACTAAAGCACAACAGCAAATCTTCGTTTTACAATTTTTAAAAAAAATTGAGAACATTCTGGTAGCACAGAGTGTAATAGCTTAATAATGCAGTGTCCTTTCGTTATCCGGTTATGGAATATCAAGATGTACAAAATAAGGTTACAGGGGCATAGTAGCCTAAGTAATCGATAATATTTCACAAGTAGGTTCATAAAGTCAGAATGTTCTTCTAAATGTATCAAAGTGAGAGCATAAAAAGCAAAAGTAGAATCAATGTTAACTCAAATACACAAAATACAAAAGATAAATGCTGAGGTAAAGAGGAAAAAATCGGGTTTTGATAGCGTTAGAAAAAATAAATTTGAGAGGCAAATCATGATCGCCGATATCTATTTCAGGATGTAACAAACAATACAGCACGATTCTCGATAAAACTGCTGCTTACTTCCTATTCACTTTCGACGATGTGCTATTTTTGTCTTGTCAACAGCATGAAAAGGGAGTACATGGTCTTAACGTTTATAAAATTTTAGGCTATGCAGAGAAGCTGAACGAATAAGAACAAATGCGTCTAAGATAATATTAAACGACTTGAAATCTTTTTTTTCAATTCTTTGCTTATCATTGGTAGGAAAAAATACCTTGCCATAGATAGATTCATCTTGGCTCAGCTCTTAAACCTATGAAAACATTAATTCCAAATCTTGGTTGCAAAGAGTGTCAAACCGTAGATCATGAAAGCACAACCAAATGGGGAAAAAAGTAGATATGCAATTAAATAATATAAAAGCCCTTGTCAGGCTAAAGTGTTGTGGCGAGCTTGAAATCGAACCCACGACAGAAAGATACCAGGGCGGGTTGGCTGATATCTACGCCACTAACGCCACTTGTAGATAGCAACTCTCAAGATAATAGTCACTGGCTACCGTTTACTGCTTGTATGAATATCTCTGTCTCTCTTTCTCTCTCTCTCACGGGCGTCGATGGCACAGTGGCTGGCGAGTCCGCTCTGAGATCTGCAAAAAACCTTCTGTCGTGAGTTCTACCCCCCCACCGGCGCCCTGGCCTGACGAGGGGCCTAAAAGCCTGAGATCATCTTGTTGTGGACTGGCTATATACAATAAACCAAATTCTCTCCCTCGCCCTCTCTTTACCTCACGCTCTCTCTCTCCCTCTCTTTCATTCTCTCTCTCTCTCTCTCTCTCTCTCTCTCTCTCTCTCTCTCTCTCTCCAATTTTGCATCAGCTTTACGCGCATTCAAAATCTACAAGAAATGTTCTATGGCTGGTTGACCAAAAAAGAGCAAGTGATCAAATCAATTTTACGACGCTTAAAGAGTCCTAGCATAGAATGTGCATCGACTTTCAAGCATAAACCATAACTCTAATGTTTTTCTTTAATCGCATTCTTTATGGAGACTTCCTCTCTCTTTTTCAATAAAATATTTATTCGGTCATCGATTAATTATGAATTTCATTCGCGTACATGTATTAAACAAACTTTTGGAAAAAAACACCCATCTATCAGTTTTTTAAAGCATGGCAGTAAATCATAATCTCGTAAACCATAACATTTTTTTCACGTTGAGCGATTTCATCTGAATAATAAATTTAAATTCTACGTAAAAAAAAATAACTGTAATTCTACGTAAAAAAAAATAACTGTAATGTTCTCTCTTAGTTAAACTTTCCTTTCTTCAATTCCAACACTCAGATTTCTTTCCAACTTCTATCACTGGCTATATTTAATTCACAACAGTTATGTGGTTCTATCCATTTTTTTCTGACTTTGCAAGGATCGATACATTATTTAAACTGCCGCCACCCCTGACAAGTTCCTTTACCCAGTCAATATCAACTCCAGTACCATTATAATGAGAAAATAATAATTCTTCTGGCTGGCTAAGTCTAGCGGATATTAGAATATGCCATGTAGTTATTCTTTTTTCCTAAACAGGCTGGATATTTGATTCGTGCTAGATTGCTTAATTTTCATCCCAAAACAAAATGTTTGTTTTCGATAAACGAGATTACAGCTTTAAAATATAACAACGGTTTTAAGACAGCGTTTGTTTGACTTTTAAAGATCTCTTTCCACTCAAGTTGCCCTCTGATGTGGGGATAATAATGGAAATTAGAAACTGCCCGCGATTGAGCTTTTAGTATGTCTAACCTTTTAAAATGAAGGCAATTCATCATCAATGTTTGTGTGACCTGAAGCATCGATACTGAACACATTGAATACACTTATAAAGACATACTGTCACGAGAAAATATTAAAAAGATGAATGACCGAAATGGATGAAATCTCTAAGAATGTTATTTGTTTTAAGAACGACTTTATGTGTTAAACCTCTTCAAAATAAAAAAAAAAAAAAATAAAAAAAAATTACGCTCTTGCTTGTGTAGCGGAAAAAAGGAAGGAGTATAAATATTAAAAAAAAAAAATATTAATAATAAAGACTCGGGATGAGTTTCAAAAAAAGGTGTCAAAAAACACTTTCCAGAAGAAAAGCGCCTTGATTACTGAATCATCTTAGCGGAAAGTTAAAAGAGGCAAAATGGCGGATGTGTAAACATTGTTAATGAAAACATGTCTACTGCCAATTCAGCATAACTGGTTTAACAAACAGACAGACATTTTTAAGGTAAATAAAGCTGAGGATGTGTAGATTAAGAAAAAAAAGTTTTTGGTTTCTGATATTTGGATTCTTTAATTTGTTTTTTTCTTTTTCTACCAGCTAAGGTAGAATTGTGTATAGCGTTAAGCATACGAGCATTTTTTGTTGTTGTTGTATTGCATTTTATAGTAATCAGTTTTTATTTTATATTCTCTAAAACTTTAGGATGATGAGTGCAAAATTGCCAGAGCGCTTGGCCACCACACGAAAGTCTATCGGTTTGATCCCTTCTGTCATCCGTCGAAATTAATCTGCTTCCCAATGACAGTCGGACATGAATGGGAAAGCTAGCTAGTTCTCTTGTTATAAGTCGAAAATATTGGCGTAGAGGAAAGCGAGCAGTATCTCACAATGCCGTATGCTAAGACAAAATCAGGATCCTTCGCTTGATTACCTATGGTTTTTCCCGAGCTCTGTCCAAACGGAATCATACATTATTATTTTGACATGATAAAACTGAAAAATTTCGCAAACATTCGGTCACGAAGCATGAGTTCTTTGGTCTTTGCATCTTACTGCTCAGTGATGAGACCTTGAAAGCGACGTGCATGAAACTCATGCCTTATCAGAAAAAAAAAATGATAATGACAAATACAATAACAAGTATACGAGCTATAAAGTGACATGATGTGAAATTCTTTAACTCAAATTCATTTAATAATATTTCATTCGTTATTATCAATTTTTTTAAATGAAGCCTTTAGAGCGTAACGTTTTGACTTACACTTCGTCTTTCTTAAATTTGTTTCAATAAGTTTTGAGTTTGGTTGCCCCATTCTTTGGCTTTATAAAATTTCATTTTCCTCAACCACCGTAGCTTCTTCAAGATCCTCACAATTATTTATATGTTTCCGGCGAAGCTGTGCTTGCATATTTTTTTTCTTAATTTCATTATGAGTTTTTCTAGTTTTAAATAAATTTTGACAAATTTTAAAATCATCTGCGAATGAACAAAACTGTCTTCCTTTCATCATTAATATTATGTAATACATAATAAAAAAGAGCAATAATAAATTAAATTTCTTTATTTCCTACAGGATGCTATGATTGGCAGTTTTTAATTTTGTTGTCTAGAATTGTTCAAATACAAACGAAAATAGATATTTCATCACATTTGAAAAATAGTACGGAAAAAAAAGACATCGTAACCAAATACAGGTATTTTGTTGAAATATTGAGTAGTTTTGGTCAGGTATGTTGGTGGTACAGTGGATAGCGAATTCGCCCGGAGATTTGCAAAGATCTTCTGTCGCGGGTTCGAGCCCCGCCAACGGCGCCCTGGCCTGACGGAGGGCTTAAAAGCCTGAGATTCCCTTGTCGTGGACTGGCTATGTAGAAAAATTTAATGCAACTTCAAAAGATTAGATCATTGGTTTATCATAATGTTCTTTGAATCTGTTTAGCGATTAAGGTTAAATCCTATCGAAGGTATATCGCATGAGATGACATAAGAAATAGAAAGACTAGTATGAGTAACAAAAACAAATTCGATTGTTTCCTCTTTTATATGAAGAACACCATCCTAACTGTTTTAAATGCATAAACAAAATCTTTCCAAAGTTTTTTTTTTATTTTTTTATTTTACAACAATAAAGTATGTTGCATCTTTAGCAGCATTAGTGTACTATGTGAGATCATCTCTCGGAGAATTTCAATGAAAACTTTCCTTCTTAGCTGAAGTTATTTTATCGCTGATTGCTT
>BLXT01004662.1:105413-126423 GCA_019648995.1 Plakobranchus ocellatus
TTTTTCAATGTACACAACTTTTCGTTTTCTTCATTTTAGAACTCATGCAAGTACTTTTTCCTTTTCGTCTCGGTACTTCTTTTACAAACATTGAGCTCTCCCACAAATCAGTTAAAAGCTGTCACTTCTTGCATCTTTCTTTTCTCTTTCTTAGCTCTCTCTCTCTCTCTCTCTCTCTCTCTATTTTTCTCTCTTTCTTTCTCCTCTCTCTTTCACTGTCTCTTTCTCTCTCTCTCTCTCCCTCTCTCCCTCTCTCTCTGTGAAATTATAATATTCATTGTGTGTTTTTTGCATATTCTCTCAATTTTATGTATCCCTAACCTCGCTCTCTCATCTCGCACGCATTCTTTTTATCTCTCTCTGCCTCTTGCTGTCTCTATCTGCCCGAATTTTTTTGTTTCTCTGTCTGTCTGTCTGTCTGTCTGTCTGTCTGTCTGTTTGTCTATCTATCAGTCTGTCTGCCTCTCTCTCTCTCTCTCTCTCTCTCTCTCTCTCTCTCTCTCTCTCTCTCTCTCTCTGTCCTCTTTATTTATATCTCTGTCTCATCACTTCTCTTGCTCATTCATTCTTACTTCTGTCAAACACAGAATTATTTTACTTTTAACAATGTATCATTTGATAGGTTTTCTTGCAACCTCATCTTTCCCTCACACACATACACACTCAAATGCTTATTTTTTTCTCAAATAAAGTATATTTATGGAAGAAAATGTCCTTAAGTCTGGTCGACGATTTTAGTATTTCTGTGTATTACAAATGCCAACAAATCAAAAAATGAAGAAAAGGAAGATGTAAAGAGAAAAGGTAACATATGTACGACGAGAACGAAAAGCCAGTGAGTTTGCCAATTTAACAGTGCCATTGCCTTGTTCTCCGTTGTCAGACTGCTTACCGCTGAAAAGATAGAGGAATTTTTAGCATTAGAGAGCAATAATATGCGAAGGTAAAGCTTTTAAAACTTTTTATCAATTTTTCAAATCGAACCAATAATGGTATGATTGACATGGAACATAAATATAAGAGTATGTCCTGCCTTGATGTTTGTAGATCAATGGTCGCTTAAAAATCGTTCTATTATCGCTATGTTGCAAATTATGAGTAAAATATTTTATTAAAAATTTCTTTGTAAGAAATTTATGAATTTTTCTCAATAAAAAGAGTATATTTTGTTTCGATCCCAAAGATTAAAGCAAAGTATTACATTACAAAATAATAATTGGTGAACGTGGCACCTTAGTTTGTGTACGATATCTTTAAAGAGAGCAGTTTTACAAGTCAATTCCTCATCCTCAGATATCAGATCGGAAGTAATCGTCGGTGATTATGCTTTACCATTAACTTTCCCACTTGATGGCCTCAAACATGCATACTAACCTGGGATTTTCCAAATGTCAAAGTGTTTCTTTGCCTATCCCTACCCTTAGAGCTTCTATTCTGCTATTGAGAGCTGCTTTACCTTAATCTTTGACGTGATTGAAAGTGACCGAGAAATCGGACAGTTTTTGTTTGAATACATTAATTTTAACCTGTGATCGTTTACTGACAGTCTCAGCAATATAGTAAAATGACTTCTCTTCCTTCATAGCAACTGAGTACATAAAAACCTTATCTCTGCTAACTTTAAATTATTTCGAATGCCCCTTCCAATCGCTTTGCATTTACAGATACGCAAAAAATGGTTCATGCAAAAAATAAATACTAAACCCCAATCATTTGAATGTTTCTATTGCGAAGATTTGTATTACCGTTTTTTTGGTACTTAAATTTTATTGATTTTTACTGCATACGACATGCTTTTAAATGATGCATAATTACAATCTACAAAGTCACTACATTTTCTATTTTTCTCTCCTTTGTGAGTTCTTCAGTTTGTTACACAAGGTATACAAAGATTTGCACAGATTGTAGCATTAAATTACAAATGAGAATCTTTGGAAAGATTAATAGGCAATAAAGCCTAATATTTTCTCAATAGAAATTTAAAAAAGGAAATTGCGAAGATCACGATCCAGATTTGCCTCGTTGTGCCAATATTGCAGAAAAAAGCAACCCTTTTTTCAAAGCAACTCAAATTTTAAAATTGAAAGCTCGATGTATTAATGTTATCGTTATAAAATAATGGTTTTCTTTGATGTGCCGCCGTATGCGTGTTCTCTGGAAAACTATTTTTCATAGATTTGATTTATTCGAAACATATTTTCACCCAGTGCATGGCTCTAAATATAAAAATGTAATTTAAGTGGACTTTTAAATATTCATAACTGGAAAATAAAATTTATAATCATCCTGTACGCGAGTGCATGTCTCTTAAATAATTGCACAAGAATTTTGGGTCATAGTTAATCATGATATATTTTGTCTTTGACGAAACTACAGTACTCAAATTGTTAACATTTTTATGAAAAAAAAATACTAGCAAAAATATGACTAGTCATGGAAATGCATCGTACAAGTACTTACAGTAATATGTGGACCGGCTGTCTTGTGTCTCGGAGCCTATGGTTGTATCTGAAATATCATACAGTATTGTAATTTGAAATAAAAAGTCTACTGAAGCTATGCGAAGCTTATAAAATGTGAATGAAACTCATAACGAGTTTGCCTCAAATGCAACCACTGTTAAAGCTTGCCAAAATAGTGCTATTCAAATCGCTAAATATTACGAACGAAAGTAGCTAAACTGTAAATAATGCAAGGGATTTATCAGACTTTGGTCCATGTTGTTCCCAAGAGTGTCAGAATTCAAAAATCGAATTGAAGTGTTTCTACCTAAATCACGTTAAGCTGAAGATACTTGATATTGGTCTGTGTCAGATTTATACCTCTGCTCTACGAGAATATTGAACGAAGATTTGAAATATTTGATTTTCTTGGAAAAAAACAAACTAGACAGACAAATTATTGCCATTTTTTAGCTTTAAGAAATTGCGCTTCGCTGAAAAAAAAATTAGTACCCAAAAACCGTAAGAATAATCATAAATTTGTGAAATGTCGCTTTGTTCGATGTTTGCTGTTTTATTGTCTGAATATCAGTATTTATTATTTTCTCACTTTTCAGAAAGCTAAATCAAAATTGTAAAAGGAAAGTTTGATTGTGCGTTTATTGAACTAAAGCTTTCAAAGCATAGTTTATAAAAATCATTGTAACGCAGGTATTTTGTCCATAGTGTCAATAACACAGGTGAAAAGTTTGTAGGAAGGAAAGGAGTTGGTCTCCTAACAAACAGTATCAACCTATCATTCCAATCGCCCTTAAAAGCTGGAAAAAAAAAAGAAAATGAATATTATTGTAAACATTTGCTAGGATCTGAATGAGTAAGATATGCGTGTGTTTGTGTCATTCAATGTTTTAAGAATTCCCTATCATGGCCTACCTCATTGGTTTATTTGTCCGTGACTTTGCTATAATGTATCGAATATCACAGTCATAATTTCATCCTAGAATACGCATGAATTGCTATGTAAATTTGAAAAATTGAATGGGCGTGGCCGCAACAACTTACTTGGAAGCACATGAATCATAACAGCATCGATTACTTTGTCCTGCAGTCGACAATGGTATTCTCCCGAATCACCCAAACTGGTTTTGTCTATATAGAGCTCATTGACATATAGCTTTTCCTCCTCACGCTCATATCTAGAAAGTTTTAGAATAAAAATTCAAGAATGTTTGAAATATTTTATTACAATAGACTCTTCTCTAAAACGACGACCATGACTTTATTATTAGGTGAGAAACAATCTCTGCAAAAATATCAAAAAGAAAGAAAAAAAACGGTACAATGGTCTGAGACCAATCCTTATAGGTTGGATGCCTCAAATAATACATTTGAGGGAAAAGATTTGAGGATTTTGTTTTCATTCATTTCCTTCTCTTACGTTCTTTTTTTTTTAAATTTAAAATCCCACATCTTGACTCAGAATCAGCACAGCTGTATCCAGTTTTAGCTAGCAAATCCCACAAAAAGGACATTTTAGAGACTTGCGACTGAATTAAACTAGTCGTGAGTTTTCTTGTTTTTTTTTTTCATTTGGCAGTGAGTCCGAGCCCTAATAAAGGTTACAAAGCTTAAACCAACTGATAAAATATCGAAAGCTTAAAATATCATAATGATAGCGTATGAAATTATAATTTCAACTGTAAATTGAAATTTTAAAGTTGCACAATTTATGATTTGGACATGAAGTAAGGACGGTTGTAATAAAAACCAATAGCTATGTTGTAGTTGAGTTTTCAATGAATATTTCAATTATGCATGTACACACAGACACATTCTCTTATTTTTCATTTAACAAAGCTTTACATTTTATATCTTTCTACCATTGTGTCATTAGAAAAGAGCGCAGATTTACCATACTCCTGAACATTAATAAAAATGTAAGGATTAATATGGATGTTGATAAGACTGTAGAAAATTGATAGGATATTTATAATAAAACAGTCACACACTGGAATTTCCATTGAATAAAGAAGGAGCAATACTAAGAATAAACTATCAAGACTTTCCGCCTACAGTTTGGTTTTATTATCTGTTACAAAAGATATAAAACAACAAGTGTTGTCTCATGTCTTCTATAGTAACTGAAGAAGCCAAAATTATTTATCCTCTTAAAATTCTATTCACGAAATGTAAATTCGTCTTTCTAAAATCTCTGGTAGGAAAGACATGCAACTATCATGATGTCTTTCAATGTGCAAATCAAACCAATTTTATACATTTTATACAAATGTCCAAAAGAGTGCCTTTGTTTTTTGATTCATCGAATGCCTTTTCTCTATTTTGCTGATCTCTAACAATTGAACGGTAGGATCCTCACGGTAGAATCTACCTCAAAGATGTCAGGGTAAGTTAGGCTATCTTGTACGTCACCATTGCCAAGGCGAAAAAACCAAAAAAAAGTCACGTAACGATTTAACTATGACTTTGGCATGTTCGCATAAAAAATGCCTATAATATGAATTACTTTCTACCGTTTAGAAAATCCATTATTATTTGTTAGCTTACCTAGTGAGTAAAGTATGTTTGCTAGATTTAATGGCTTGCCCATCCTTGAACCATGTGACCCCTGCACTAGAGGCTGAAGACAAGCTGTTTACGGTGGTCTTGCACACTAACTGGATCGACTTGCCAGCTGTTATAAACTCCTTCTTCTGCGAATGCCGCTGGTCTGTGAATAAACAAAAATATGATGGAAAGCTGTTTCAACCTTTATTCTAAAAAATTCATATAGATTTGATTACATGCAGTGGGTGAAATGCTAAATAAATGTATAAAGAATATTCATTACGGACGGGTAATGGCATTTTTCTCTTTAGTAAAACAATAATTTGAGTAGCGATATTATGAAAGGTGGAAAGAATTTACAAAACTAATGTGTAAAAACAGTTGATCTCCCGAGCAGCATAGCATCATATTTGGGAACATTGGTTTCCGAGAGACTAACTTACCAGCAGCTTCCATTTTCCTGTTTTTTATGGAATCCCTCTGAGTAACTTTCTTCATAACTCTCGTCTTTGGTTTCATCGTAGTCGTGCGATCTAGAATTTCAAAATTATATTCAATGAATGCTGCTTAAGTATTAAAAATCCAAACTCCAACCTAAGTTAACCTGCTAATGTTTTCAATTAATAGATTTTTGTATTGGATTTAGTATTATTACATCGGCATATTTCCTGTCTGGATTATTCGCTTTTTCTTCTCCTCTTCCTCCTCCTCCTCCTTCTCCTCCTCCTCCTCACCACAGGGGCATTCGCCTGACAGAGAGCCTGAAAGCCTGAGATCACCTTGTTGTGGACTGGCTATAAACCAAATCCAAACCCTCCTCTTCTTTTCTTTTTTTTTCTCCTATTTTTCATGGACATCATCATCATCATCATCATCATCATCATCATCGTCGTCGTCGTCGTCACTACCTTCACCATCATGTCTTTCATCATTATCATCTTAATCATCATTGTCATCGGTATGCCAATCATTATAAGTACCAATATTGACAGAATCATCACTTGAAAATAATCTCACAATACCACTTGGCAAAACAAAAACCCCGATAGCTTCATATCTTCATCTATATAATTTTCAATTTTTTTTTCACTAAGTTTCACATTTGGTCCTCTTGCTTTAAAAAAATTCCTTTCTATAGCCACAAACAGTTACTTTCTCAAGCATACCTTCAATTTTGAGCTCTACATTCAAAACTATTCTCTCTGAGGTTGTAACCTGACATTCATACATGCCAGCATCACTTGGACGAACCCGCTTGATGAGCAAGTCCCAAGTGGTCACCCCATCCTCCTGTAATTTGTAGTCCACGAAGACGCGAGGGTCACTATTCCACACCATCTTATCAATGGTCAAGTAACCATCGCTGCTGAGATTTCGCCAGACGACCTGTAATCAGAGAAAACAAGCACTGAGTGAATACTAGAATGCTAATTATTCAGAATGTCCGCAAAAAAGCAATGGTTCCAATGGTTGTCAAGGAGACGTAAAACTGGAGAAAAATAAATTATATATTAACATCGAAATAGATTGGATGATGAAGGGAAAAAACAGACAAAACCTGAAAACTGAAGAGAAAAAAAATACATGGCACGAAAGCTAAAGAGTGAAAAAGAGTTATAAAAAAAATGAAAATTACAATAAAAGATAAAGGAATGAAATTAGGTATAGATAAAGGAGGAAGAGATGCAGAATGAGAAGGACAGGGATGAGAGTGAGAATGGAGAGAAAGACATAATCAAGTTAACGTACCTTTGATGAGATTTACAGAGAAACAGAACTAGACACATGATACTCATGATATTTAAAGAGAAACAGAACTAGACACATGATACTCATGATATTTAAAGAGAAACAGAACTAGACACATGATACTCAAGATATTTAAAGAGAATATATTCATAAAAGGTGTCGAGTTTAATTTGCATTTTAAGACCATGTTCTTTACTCAATGTCATGCTATAGCAATTGATGCAAAGACTCAGAGTGTCTTGATTAATTTTGTAGGATATTTTTATATATTGTGTAGCTTAAAATAATTGATACAGCTATGTGAACAATGATCGAAGTTGGAGAAATTCGTATGCAAGTATAAATATCAGAACTTTATGGAAATATAAATTTTTCAAAAGTTGCTTTCGAAATCCTTTTATTTAATTGTTATTCTTGGGGGAAAAAATCACATTGTAGCAGTCAGATTTCAGGCGAAAATCATTGTGTTGAAATAACTTGATATACCACAATATGAAAGAAAAACATAAGTATCAATGCAATGTTAAATCAATAGTCAAATAGTCAAAAGGCAATAGATTGATGGATATTTGGAAAAATAGAGACAATGAAGAAAACAAATGAGAAAAGAGCAATGGAGAGATAGGTACATAGATATATAAAGACAGAGAAAAAAAAAAGGAGGAGAGCTAAAAATATAGAGAAATCAGATGGAGAGTTGAATTATGATAAAAAGAAAGAGAGTAAAAAAAATTGGGAGAAGAATTTTGAAACCGATTGACTGTAAAAACAACAACTACAAGAACACGAAACAAAATTGACCAAAACTAACAGCTCGAAAATTGGGTATTATCTATTAACGAAAGGCGGCTTTTGTTGAGTAGGAAAAACAATGGACTTTATTTTACTCAAGTAAAAAGTCATGTGTGTGAGCATACATTGTTTAAATGTTTAATAGCCTCATTAAAGGTTTGAAGAGGCTCGCTGAAATTAATTTTATTTCATCCAAAATAGAAAAAAAGAAGAAAATAATGGCGAATGTCAGAAGATGATAACAAGTAAAAAGAAAAAAAGGAAATATTGAAAGAGGTAAAGAGAGAGAGAGAGAGAGAGAGAGAGAGAGAGAGAGAGAAAGAGAGATGGACAGAGAGGAAAAGATCAAATACGGAGTTGAGAAGAGGTGTAATTGTAAGGGAAGAGTATTGAAAACGAGCAAATAAAGAAGCTGAATTAAGCTGTTAACATATTAGGAGGATATAATTATGACTATATTGGATCAAATTAGGTAACAATGCAACCTTCTTTATGTTAAGTGTACGCCTTCATCTAACCATAGATAAGGCTTTCTACCAGCCTTCGTCCTTGCAATAAGAGAGAGGAGTTAGAGATAAAATCAATGACAAGAAATACTTATTGATCAGAGAGCTACGAATCACTCAGAGAGGAAGAGAGATTGATTAATTGAAGATTGATGTATCAAGTATACCATTAATTTATTACCTCGGAGAGACAGAGAAAGAGAGAGAGAGAGAGAGAGAGAGAGAGAGAGAAAGAGAGAGAAAGGGAGAAAGCGAGAAAACATCTTATCTTATTTGTAATTCCTTAAGCAAATTCGATTATGTACTTCAATGTGACAAGATAAAGACAGTGATTTTCTCATTTTCCACTATTTCCAGTTATTTTTTCTTGATTTTCACTTTTTATGCGGTACAGAAATTTATTGAAAACCTGAAATTACGATTTTTTTCTAGTCAGTAAACAGTCATAATTTTTCCATTTTTTTCATCATACGACCAATAAGTATGAATAAAAGTCATTAAATTTTTGCTGCTCCTCCATGCCATAAATTTTTGGGGGCAACAAGGTTGTTCAAATTTTTACAGATATTTTGACACGATGTAGAGCGTCAGTTTTCCATTATAAGCATTTGATGGTACAAAATTCGATAAGTCTTAACCATTGACGCGTAAACACGTTCAAAATAATTAAAAATTTGTTTTCTTTTCTTTTTCATTGTGGTTGCTTTGGCACCAGCCATCATAAAAAGAAGAGTGTGAGCTGCATAATAACTGCTCTTTTCTCGAGTGAATTTGGGAATCAATAGCCTTAGGTTTCTCTTTGTACGTGGTGAGCTCAAAAATTTTCAACATCAATTCGCTTGTTGTTTTCGCTGTGTTATATTTTGGTTCCCCTTTTTTTAGCAGTAGTGGTAGTAGTAGTAGTAGCAGCAGCAGAGCAGCAGCAGTAACAGCAGTAGTAGTAGTAGTAGTAGTAGTAGTAGTAGTAGTAGTAGTAGTAGTAGTAGTAGTAGTAGTAGTAGTAGTTGTTGTTGTAGGAATAACAGGAGCATCAGCAACCGCAGCAGTATTTTCCGAAGACAAAATGTAAACCCACAAGAAATAGTTTTTTTAACGTGAAAAACTAAACAAAATATAAACTTTTACAGAGAGTTTCAAAAATAAATAAAACTTAAATCAACAAACAGAAAATTATCATTTGTTAAAAAAAAAAATGACTTGTTGCAAAAGTTATGAAAATTTCTCTAGCTAGTTTTTTTCACTTTGACGTGAAAATGTGTTGTATTTTGTTTATTAGCAATGCATTCGACTTACTTGTTTTGTTTTATATATTTTTACCAGAAGTAAAAAAAAGACACAAACAGGCTTATTGGAAGTTCTCTGTAAGGTCTCAAGATTTATGACGGATGATTTGAGGCTTGACGTTAATTTTGCACTTGCAATATCGAAAACACACACACACACACACATATATACACGCATACACTGTTCATACTCAAACAAAATTAATGCGAGCAGAGCTCGGAGAGCTAGATTCAGCCGGGTTATAAAAAGGTCGGATTTGGTGTTGGTCTCGAATTCGAATCCCTGAAAGAAGTCTCTACAGATCTCAGGGCGGATTCTCTAGCCACTCTCACGTTGAACATTGAACTTTAAGATAAAAGACTATTTACTTTGAAATAAAAACCACATATATTTGCTGCAGGACTTTAATGGGACACGTCATTTACGTCAAAATAATCACTATTTCTTTTTTCAGCATTCATGACTTTGTTATTGCATACAACATTTTCAAAGACTCAACAAAAAAAACAAACAACTGGATAGCTTTGACAGGAAGAGCCCATATTAATACAAAAACCCTTATGGTCTTTCATGCTAACTTCTAGGCGTCTTCCACACCGTTGATCTTCCCAACTGTTAGCTAAGACGATTATTGCGGGGAGCTTCAATAGCATCCTAATGACCATTCTACCGCACAATGAATAACGCAGCTGCATCACAATGGCATAAATGTCTCTAAGTTCGAGGCAGCATTTCGCTCTCCTTCAAAGGCAATTAAATCATAACCACTAGGGGAATGTTCATTTCTCATTCCTAGATAGCAGCTAATGCTCCAGAAACCAACATCGAAAAATCATCTTGGCACTGATAAACTAGCCATATATCATCCCTGGAGCCCTGACGTTCTCTCCAAAAGAGAGCATTTATTTCCCGAAGGCCACATTGTGCACTAATCATTCACAACAAAAGATGCTTTGCTAACTGAAACCGCTTGCAGAGGCTGTCAAAGTCGACTTGATCTATTGGGGAGTCTTAACTGTACACCCACGGCTGAGTGAAGTAACGGTGTCATATCTATCATCATCGCCTCGTAACGGGCCCTCGAAAATTGCACAAAGATACTAAAGAATGACGGGTTGAGGTCCATGAAAGATAGCAAAGCCGTATATGAGATATAACTGATGAGCTCTAATAAGCTTGGTGTGCGTGAAGAAGGGAAAGAGATCCTTCAACTTAAGTGCGAAGGAAACGAAAGCAAACTTAATTGAAAGCAGAAATGTATTGTACAAGATTCATTATGGCAGGCGGGACGAGTGAAGGGAGAATTAGGCTTGTTCGAAATTATGCAATACACCAGTTATGGAAAAGTTGGTGATTATATCTCTGCTAGAAATAACATAAAAGGCAGAACGAAAAAGGCGAAATATTAGACAGAATGTATACCTAATTGAACACCGGATGTGACGTGAGGTCAAGCGAAGAGGTTAGAGACAGAGAGAAAGAGAGAAAAGAGATGGAAATTGAGAGGGTGAGAGAGAATTAGAGAGGGAGGAAAAGAAAAACAATAAAACAGCGAGACAGGGAGGAACGAGAGTAAGAGAGCGAGAGGTAAGAGTGAGGAAGATGTAAAATACAAGAAAGGGCGACAGAAAAAAAGGTACTAAGTAAAAAATCTGTGGAAAAGGATAATCTCAGGCACTCATTTTTTAAGTTCCCCAATCAGCTAACTATTATCTTAAATAGTTTTACATTACCTAAAATTCTTATTTGAGTTTCATTATATGAATAAAGGTCTAAAAATATCATATTCTTACAAGCATAATTTCTTTGTATACAACATATGGCCCTAAGATTGTGTCTAAATTTCATAAAATAATTATAACTTTATGCGCATTCAGAGCTAGATAGATTTTATTTTATCTCCTGGCTTTGCGCCATTAATCTCTAGGTTTGTTTCTTTAAACGAAATTGTCAAGTTTTTTGAAAAAAAATAAATAAATAAAAAAGGCGGTAAAACAAAAATATTAGCTTAATAAAAAGTTCATCTGTTTTGATGAATTTCCATACACTGAATGATTATCGTTTGCGCTCATGTTCGCGATATAAGTGGCAGTCTCACAGGTTGCGTGCAGACTGCCAGTTCTTCAGCCTGTCTGGTCTGTATCCTACAGGCTCTGAAGCAAAAAGTGTCTGTGTACATGCAACACTTGGTTTGAGTGCCAAAGCCTGGGCATAATCGAAACTCGATGCTTACCTTCCTATCAGTCTCTCTTAACCGTTCACTGTCTCTTTTTTGTAAGCCACGCCAATCCTTATCTATCCAGATATATATACATATATGTAAAGCCTAGCTTAGATATTTTCCTCCCTACAGGGAAATCACACTAAGACAAATGAAATAAAACAATATGCAGGTTGTCTACAATTTTTTGTTTTTACAGCACAAATGTACAAAATGTAAAATATTATCTTCGAGAGAAGAATTTTTTCCTCGGTTTCATGGTGAGCGCTTTTTTAACCTTTGAGACTGATTTTCACATCCACTTTTAAAAGATTTGATACCAATAAAATCAAATGTTTCTTTTTACCATCTCCCGTCTATGTTGTATTAAGTGTTTATGTAGAAGTAAGCACTTTGAGTCATTAAAAATCACATAATGTGGAAACAATATTTCTTCTGGGCCTTTAATTTAACGAAAACATAGGCAAATGTAAGAGAAAACGACTTTCAAATAAGTTTTGCAATAGCAATTTGTCACAAGTTGAATAAATTTGCCAAGGAAATAATGGCCAACACGTGTATTTTTGCACATTTCATCATTTTTCATGTCCAGCCTATAATGTCTAACGTGCCTTTGTCTCCACATTCTACCTGCTTTACTCTTTCGCATATTCATCTTTATTACTTCTTTAGAGGCATCAGTCTATTTCACAATCTTTATTGCTTTTTAAATTAATCTCTCGCCTCCTCCCTGAAACGTATCCTAAGTAAAATTTCTATGGACCATCGAGCCTCACCCAAATAAAAGCATTTTCTTGAATGGTTTACTTTCATAGCGTTAAAGAATTAATTTTCATCAATGTGCTTCATATATCAACTGAAAATTTGCTTTTTTCTTTCATTTTGTCAACTTGAGGATAAACGAGTTTCTTGTAATTCCAGATTGGGGGTGGGTGTGGGGTATTTTTAAAAACAAAATCCAAACTACCATAAAATTTCGAGCTTTTTATTAAATAACATATATCTGTAGAAACTGATTTTAAAAAAATCTCATGAGTTCAGAATAAAACCTATCAACTACTGGAATTCTGTATAGAGAATGATTACTTCTTACATACCATCATTTCTCATTTCGTATGGTTATCACTGCAGGGTGGAGGGTGAATCTAACGCAGTCATGTTATGAACGAAATTATATTCTCTTCCAATAACCACAGAGACCCCTGCTTGGATACTCGGTAATTTTATGAATCTAAAGCTACCCTAAGGAAGCAAATACACCTTCATTATCCACCCTCACAGTACATCATTTACTGTAAAGAATGATACTCTCCTTTAGTTAGACTAGATATAAGTATTTAGATAAAAGATAATAGCTCGACCCGCTGCTCGATCCCAACTACAATAATATTTATTGTCTTGAGTGATACCGATTTCTTCCTCTTAACAAAATAACTTATCGATGCCTCGACTAAGGTATATAATTGTTAATGTCAACTAACGATGGGTGTGTAGATGCTTCAGCATACCGGAATCTATCAGCCCGTACGCCCAATGTAGAGCAGCTCTAAACTGTCTATCCAGAGTTGTATTGTTCCAGTTCATACTTAGTCCCTATTTTCTAGGTTTTAGTGCTAGTTTAAGTATACCCTGATGCTGATTTGCCTTTGCCTGATAAACTTTTACCGGAACCCGCAACTAAATACACTAGATTCTGAAATCAGCAAATGAATAATCTTAATTTGCATTTTTGCACTTCATAGTGGTGTAACATTTTGAGTCATCCTAGGTACCTGTCTCCACATACTTAGTCTAAACATCTCTGGGCAGCCGCAGATAAAACAAGGGCATATTTTGTGCATGTTAAGTTTGAAGATGAGGAAGAAAATAAGTGATAGAGGACGTTTTTTTTTTTTTTCAAATTAATAATAGTTCGTGTTTTTATTGGTGTAATTTTATCGGCATAGCAATACCAGTTCTCAGGGTTTGTTCGTTGTTAATGAAAATAACAATAGCTGCATCCGCATGTTAGTATTAGAACAGTTTATCACTTATTCTTACAAAAACATAGTTCGACCAATAATTGTATTCGGTCTCACACTGTTCAGGAAATTATTTTTAATCAATTTAAACAATAAACAGTTCGACTAAAAATCTCAAAGACAGCACACAAATGTAGAATAATCTGTTCCTCCATGTAAGTTAAAAAAACAATGACATCTGCTTGAATTTTGAAATTATCTTCAATTATCTTCATTCTCAAGTGGATGTTAAAATTTAAAAAGTCCTCTGCTCATCTTAATGGGTGATAGAAAGACATTCTTATAAAACTTCGCAGTTAAATGCGTATATTTACATATATATATATATATATATATATATATATATATATATATATATATATATATGTTTCGGGCGAAATGCCAGTTGCTGTAAGCTTACCCCTCTGTCCCCCAGATTCTTCACACTGCAGGGCAGGACAGCCAGACTGTTCGTTTGGACAACAACAATTGGCTGGACAAACACAAACTCTGGAGTAGGACCAGCCTTTCCCTTTGGTGTTCGCTCTTCATCAGTGTTGCTGGACTTCAACAAAGGTAGCGCCTGTGCTTTGAAGTTCGGTATATCCATTTTACTAGGAAAAAATGACCAAGAGTTATCCGTGCGAGTTTCAATTCGACTGTTTTGCTGACGGTTGCGCAATCTATCGCTCTTGGCGATTGTGGGTGTGTCATGTAATCTATGGGCGTGGTCTTTGGAAGAGGTGACGTCTTGAATTTTAGCCTTTCTAGTTGCACCAGTTCTTTTCAAACGCCAGAGGCTCTTTGACAAACCTTAGAGATAATCATAAAAAGAAAGAATCATTAGTGCGAAATAATTTTAAATGGTGAATATTATTATAGAATACAAAGTAATCAATATGGCACCGGTATCTTACTACCACTATGCGATTGAGGTGAATGAGAAGTTTAGTCTAATTCAGTTTTTACTACTTTTGGGTAATATTCAATTTCTGATGGGGATTTCAATCAGTGTGTAATTTTTCCACGTTCTCAAAAACCACAAAAAGTGCAAGGTTGAGTGTAGCTAGGTTTGAATTTGATAAATATCCAATTCTCATTCTTCAGAAGAACAAAAAGGGGCTTCACGCTTCTACTTTCATTATTCGTTATGTTTCTGCTATATAATGTAATAAATTATGCCAAGAAATGGTTTCAGAGAACTGGACTTTTTTTTGTTTCTATATTATTATCAAGTTTAGATTATGTTCCGTGGTACAATTTTAATAGATAGATGGCTGGATACAGAGAAGGAAACAAAGGCAAGCTAATAGATAAGTTAGATAGATAGATATGTAGATAGATAGGTAGATAGGTAGATAGATAGGTAGATAGATAGATAGATAGATAGATAGATAGATAGATAGATAGATAGATAGATAAACAGATAGATAGAGAGATAGATAGAGAGACAGATAGATAGATAGATAGATAGATAGATAGATAGATAGATAGAGAGATAGATAGAGAGATAGATAGATAGATAGATAGATAGATAGATAGATAGATAGATAGATAGATAGATAGATAGATAAATAGATAAATAGAGAGATAGATAGATAAATAGACAGAAAAAGAGAAGGACTATATTACTTGTATATTATTTTTAAATTCAGATTATCGCTAGAAATAATTTTTAAAAATAGATAGAGGAAAACAAAAGCAGCTAATAAGTCGATTCATGAATATATAGATCTATGGTACGAAATAGATAGCTAATTACATCTAAGTCATAAAAATAAATGAGCTGTGGATCGATAAAAGTTCCAGCGTTTGGTAAGATAAGGAGACTGTGAAAAATATAAGGCGAATTCACACAAAGGGAATAAATAAACACAGCAGAAAGAAAATTAGAAATATTTAAAATGCATAAAAGTAAGAGGTGAAAAGGCTGAAAGATAAGAAATATATATAAAGTCGGACCTTTGCGAAGTGGTTTACAATTGAAATTAATGCCCAGCAGTTAAAACGGTGGGTTTTTGTTTTTGTTTTTGTTTTTTTTACAAAACATGGTTTGCAATGCACGTTGTTAAATTTGTCCATAGTCATTTTGCATTTTAAAAAAATTATACATTTTAGAAAGCATATTATTTGTATGGCTGCTCAAAAAATGCAGACAAAGAGACAACAAATGGCATGGAAATTGAAAAACTCATTGAAAATGTATAGATATAAATACATGGTCTCTTGTTCCACATGCTTCTCTTCCACCACAAGTAAAATACTACTATTCCACTGGCAAGCTTTAGAAACTCCAGGAATAGACATTTAAAGTAGAACAACATCAGTGATTTATTTCACCAGCCTGAGGCCTCAATAATCGACTTGTCTTCTTCCTTAAATCTAGCAAATATTGACAGCGTCAAACGTTTGCTGCGTCTCCTGGCCTGCCGGGAAAGACAAAAATCAACTTGAAACCCAGGAGCAAACGTGAGGGGTGAGTGTGAAATGAACCTGTCAACTGACATATCGTTGAAACCATCGATTGAGTATACACCCGAACGCCGATGCAAATGTCCAATTACGAATTTCGATAAGCTGTAGTAAACGAAATAACGAGGAAAAGTCTAAAATGTAGGAATCACGTTGTACAATTTCAATGAGGACTGGTATTCCTACCAACTTGCCGTGGATGGAATTAAGCCATATTTCCCTATGTCTCTCTAGGTATACGTGGCTCTGATATCTATTAATCAATATGTCTGTTTGTCTGTCTTTCTATCAATTTATTTATCCATCACTAAGTGAGACATTTGTAAAATTTGCTCTTATACAGTCTGAATAAGACTATTTACCTGTTTCTACGTGCTTTTGATATCTATCAATATCTATCTATCTATCCAATCATATATCGATCTTTGTATGTGTATACATATATATGTAGTGTGTGAGTATGTGTGTGTGTGTGTGTCAATACGCCGTTCCATATGTGCCTATCTCAACACACATAGTTTTATGACTCGCGTGTATTAGTTGTGCTTTTACACATCCTTCTTTGTTAGATCCAAAAAAAGTATTTTTTTATCTATTTCCCCCCCCCCCCCAACTCTGATGCTACCAGAAAGATCAACTTATTTCTTTTCGCAAAACTAGTGCAAAATCATGAAGTGAATAGTATTCCTCATATTCTAGCTCCTGAATCTCGTATGTTTCCTGCGCTGCAAGCGCGTTCAAAGTCGCAGGCAAAAAAAAGAAAAAAATAAACATTTTGGACGTGCATTTTTGCATAAGTTTCTACCTGTCATTTTGAGTGTAACACTCCACTGCATTGAATGAAAAACACAAATTGATTGCGATTGATTTGCCCACATAGCTCGGTCCATTCTCAACGACTGTTTTGAAATTATAAGCTATAAGGAGTATTATTTTTTGGCAAAATCTGATTTTGTAGCTTAGCAAACATTTTTAAGGGCAAATTATTCAGAACACTATGGCAGTTGCGGACCATGAAATCATGTAAAGAGCAAACAATTTGGTGAATATTATCGATAAAATATTGTAACCTTCACGGGTATTGAAAATAATCTTACAAAATAAAAGATCACTAAAAAAAAAATTAACTAAGAAGATTACCTGAAAGAAGAGGATCGTGATAGAAAAACGCTTTTAGGAAGAGATTTCTAAAGAGGTTATTGAATAGACAAGGTCTTCAGCCTGTAGGTCTAATCTGTTTTCTTATTTGTATACAAATTGTTCACAGTGTCTTAAACTCGAGATGGAAAAGCACACTATTTTGTCTACAGTTTGCTATTTTCTCTACACTCCAGACACAAAGGCAGACAATTATAACACCGTGAAGAACCTGTAAAGCGAGAGTAAAGCTCTTACAAAAAAAATAGTTGATGCTAAGCGGTAGTGTTGTTTCCCCGGGTTTAAATGAAAATCAGCAAGGAAGTCAATAAAGGAATTAGGTGGCTTAAGACGGTATCTACCTATCATTCTATTAAGATGGGGACATAAGGGCTGCAGGGGAAGAAAATTATAAACACAAGAGGCTGACAAAAGAAAGGATCAAACAGATAACAAAAGGCAACTAAGAGAGTCGATTAATCACACGGCAAAATACTGAGACAGCAAGCCAAATTAAAATATAGTCAAAGATTGATGAATGGATGGATGGATTTATTTATTTGAAGATGGACGGGTGGATGGACGGCTGGATGGATTGACAGATAAATAGATAGATAATTAGACAGATAGATAGATAGATAGATAGATAGATAGATAGATAGAAAGATGGATAGATAGATAGATAGATAGATAGATAGATAGATAGATAGATAGATAGATAGATAGATAGATAGATAGATAGATAGATAGGCATTAAAATAAGCAGAACGAACGGACAGTGTAAATTAAGACACAATTCGAGCTGAATTCATCACGTAACTCTATCTATTGTTAATAATGTCTTTCAGCCATATTGTGTAAATTCAATAGGACTCAAATAACATACTGTGGACCTTAAGTCAATAAAGTTAGAGGAAATGTCGAAGATTCACTATTGCACAGCTGACGCCTCGAACAGAAAATGTGAAAGGGAGAGCTCTCAGTATTCATGTGATATGCTTTAAAAGAACTTCCTTAGATAATAGAAGTGAAGCTTTCGAAATATTTTCAAGAATTGTTTTTATGCAAACGTGAATCAACTTGTCGAAAATATCAGACAGTCTGAATGCTATTGGGTTCGATCCAAGGACTAGTTATCCAGTCATACTTATCAAAACTACTTTATATTGGATTTGTCATGGGTGTACATAATCCATCATTGTTTGTATCGGACCGTTTTAAGCTATCTGAAAATCCATTTTAAGCAACACCGCAAAAACAAGCGTCGATATTCAATTTCAGCTGTTTGGCTAATTTGCTTTATAATATTTTTTTTATTGAAAAAAAATAACTACTAATTTCAGCACTGAATGTGTAGACACATAAAAAAAGTAGAGAATAAACATTATTTTGCAGCTATCCCCTTCCCATCACCTATGAAATTCCTTTCTACATCTTTAGATATTTCATCCCTCCTAGTCTTCCTTCTCTCTCTCTCTCTCTCTCTCTCTCTCTCTCTCTCTCTCTCTGTTTTCTACTCCCTTGTCTACTTTGTTTCTTTTTCTGACTGTTCCATCCATCTATCACTTTCTTATTTTTCTATTTTTCCCAATCATTGTCCTCTCTATCCATATGACAACAAATCTTACACTTTTTCCCCTCCTTCCTTTTCCAGCCCAACCCCGCTATCTGAGTAGAAACCAATGAACAAGCTGATCTACGCTAGTGCTAATCATAAACAATGCAATAATAAATTTTAGTCTGCAGCGACACTTTATAATGGTATGCAATGTGTATTTCCAATATTATGTTGTAAAGAAAATCCCATGACGATCTAATAAACTATGTTATATCAATGCCTCGTAGAAAAAAAATTGATTGCATAAACAAACCTACAACATACATCCTGTCCTCTACTCACTTTTTGAAAATCATTTTTTTTTCATTTTTTTTTTTCCAAAGTATTAAGAATAAACTGAATATTCGTGGATCTAAATGTAGTTTTTCAGTTAACATTTGGTGACAAGTGCATACTTTAGTTCTACACTTTTAGTATCTTCAATGTTGTTTTCAGAGTGTACAGTTCATCTTGGCAATACAATAATTATGTTGAGGCTTTTCGTCGCTGGGCCGAGCCCCGCCATCGGCGCCCCGGCCTGACGGAGGGCCTAAAAGCCTGAGATCACCTTGATGTGGACTGGCTATATACAAAAATCCAAAAACCCAATTCGTCGCTGGGCTGACAAAATGGCAAAGATAATCTTGGGTCTTTTTACGATATCAAGGACAATTTGAAGTTTTTGTTCTCTTTTGGATAAGTATTTTAATTTTATTGATGCGCATTTTAAGGATATTTGGATGAGCGCATTTCAAATAACTAAATGAAGATCATCTGATAGCTTTAAGACTCAGACATGCAAAGATCCTCAAAGCGCTTTTTGGCACAAGTAAGAATATGCCATTATGTCCGCCCATAGACGAGTTTACCCAGCTAGCAATCAAGTTCTATTTTATTCATGGCAAAACTATAACTTTTTACTCAAACAACGTAAATGTAAAATGATATAATCATTTTATATATAATAAGATAAAGTTTGCCCACCTCTGTACGCTGCAGATTTTTTGTGTAGAAACTGCAACTTTCAAATTGACAGGTACTTTTACATTATCTCAAAAAAGCCCGAAAAAAATGTTAAAACTTACTTTTGAAAAAATTTCCACCGTTTTTCAGCAGATTTCCTGAATCTTAGCAATCTCTCCCTCTCTCTCTCTCTCTCTCTCTCTCTCTCTCTCTCTCTCTCTCTCTCTCTCTCTCTCTCTCTCACTCACTCTCTCTCTCTTTCTCTCCCTCTCTTTCCATGCATATGTATGAATATATATATATATATATATATCTTTCGCTCCCTCTCTCTCTCTTTTATCTTAATATCTCTCGCTCCTTTCCTATCTCTACATTTATCCTTCTCTTGTTTTTCTTGTCGTACGTAAAGGCTGATCTTTATTTTGAACTTTAACAATATTCAAGCGCATGCTTCTCTGACAAGAACTGCTCTCTCGTGAAACTACCCACTAAAAAAAACTATCTTTCTAATTCATCTAAACACACTACAAATTTGAAATGAGATGGAACTGTAAAAAACTAGGGAATATTTCTGTCTTGCATCACAAGCAACACAACATTAAAACAAGCTTCTTGACGACAGAAGAATTTACAAAAAACCCTTTTCAAATGTTGGCGCAAACACGTGTTTAGATCTTTATGCGGATAGAAAGAAATGCATGGTTTTAATAGATCTGACAAGTACGACAGCATCTGATCAAAATAATTAGCCTTATCAAGTTTAGTGACATAAAAGGACAAGTTAGAAATGGAAAGTATATTTTTTTTTACAGATATGAAAGGCAAGGTAAAGGACACTTGAAGAATTCGTAAGGGCAGGGGCTTACTTTCTTTTTTTTTCTCTTCATTTAAATTATTTCCATTTTTAATGAAGATCTTTTTGCTAGTGCAAATCTCTATGCGCATTAATATTACTTTTTCGTTGGTGTTGTTTCTGGTATTTTGTTTCCATCTGTGGAATTGCAAAAAAAAAAAAACAAAAACAAAAAAAACAAGAAAAACAAGAAAAAAATAACTCTGCGACAACATTGACGCGATCTGGATCTATTATCTTGCGAATTCCCTGCTAACTAGTTTGCATTGGTGATCATTAGTACGTGCACGCAAGCCGAAGGGGGAAAATGAGAAATTATAACAGCGGTAGAGTTACAACCATAGAAGAAGGAGAGTGCAATTAGATTATTTGTGGAGATCATGATCGTAATAGTAGTAGTAGTAGTAGTAGTAGTAGTAGTAGTAGTAGT
>BLXT01004662.1:194872-210659 GCA_019648995.1 Plakobranchus ocellatus
GATGCCATGGTCAGAGCTGCGTGAATTTCAGTAGAAATGTGTATATAAGGCAATCAGAATGTCAATCGAGAATATCTTAGTTGATTGGTTAGTGACTTTCAATAGCTCACTTCCTGCTTTCATTTGGTCTAAATAATGCTCGCAATCAAATCGAACGGTGGTTTTTTAAATTTAATTTGTCTCTATCTTGTTCTATCGAAAAAGAGATGAAGCCCCAAATACAGAGTTCATTTTGAAATCAGTTTTAGTGTCAATTGATGGAAAACATTACTGCTATGTTTGCATTGTCCTCTCCTATGTAGAAAAGGCTAATTTTATTGATCGAGTCTATATAATAAATAATTTCATCTCGGTGGAAACGAAAATGATCGTATGCCTTGCTCGTTTACCAGATGACTGTGGAAACAAACGGAAAAAAATAGAGTATTGGATTCTAAGTGTCACCCATCGGATTAATTTCGAAATAAAAGACAATAGTAAGTATTGCAGTTGCCGAATAGAGTTTGATAACGTGATCTTTAACTTAAGAACCACAGCTGAATCCAAGAACATAAGCTACATTTATCTGTATCCTCAGATAATCCACTTTTCTTAGGGTCCTGGGAAGGGTCACACTTTTATGGGTAGGCAGATGCCATCCTTCTCTCCTGGTACTCTCTGCTGATAGCTTCTAACACATGGCTCGTCTAAAGAATTATATGCGCAACTTGAGCTCGGCTGTCTTTTGTTTGTTTTTTTTGTTTTTTTTTTTTTTGGGGGGGGGGTTGTTTTTGTTTTTTTTTTCATGCTTTCTGAGCCATAGAGCCTCTAGGTTTTCAATATCGCTGCAATTGAGCTCTTGTAAACCAAGCCCAAGGTCGAACAAGGCGCAGGAGCAGTCTTGCACTGGTTCTCCACACGGGCGATACAAGGTAGTCGCTGAGTACTTTCTTTTGATCATATCTGACCTCAGCAACAAGTGTGCTGCTAGGACACCAAACCACCGCACTGAGTGGCAGTCCTCAAGCCCTGGGGAATAATCATTAGCTCGTCGATCATGTAAAAAGGGAATTTGCCAAAATCTAAAAGTGTGGCATCCTCATAGCCAAACAAAAACCTCCAGATGAATGGAATCTACGCATGAGAACAAAAGGAGCTTAATTTTTTTTTCAAATTTAAAATTATCTATAAAAACTGTTTGAAATTTGTGTGACCTATATTTTATATTCATTTATATGGATGTGTACAGCTTCATAGATAAATTCTGTGTTTTTCTTCATTCTAATAAACATACAATTTATGATTGTACCGCACCTTCGTGTTATAGTGTCCATGTAAACCTTTAGACTTTTGAATAAATATGATACAGTTCTTATATATATATATATAAAACTTTGTCTCACCTAGACATTCATTCCTTCCTTCGAGCACATACGTGGCATGCTGCACCCTGTAGACGTCCGAGTAGGACCTAAACAACGTTGTAGGTGTTCAAAGGGAGGAATGAATACCTATGTGAGACAAATATTTTTATATATAAACTCCTTTTACAATTGAGCACTCTCAACCCGTTTTATTCAAATAAGTATATATATATATATATATATATATATATATATATATATATATCAGACTTAGACTTCCAATTTTTTCGAGAAATGTGAAATGGGTCGATAACAATTTTTATGGTGATTTTATTACAAAAAGAGCCCACTGTCTGTTTATTATATAGCCGTTCACTGTTTACTGCAGACAATTTTGGGCTTCTAAATTTTAATCTTAAAGTTCACACTCTAAGCTTTGATTTTAAACCATGGAGTTGAAATAATTATTGTTAGCAGTTTTGTTTTGGACATGCGAACCTTAACTCTAGGCTTCAAATAAACAAGATCATGGCATTAATCCCTGCTTAGCAAGAGAAGTATTCTTGATGAGGTGTACGCATTTAACTTTATGAATATGAAAAAATGGATTTTGAAAAGACCGTTAATCTATTTTGAATGTTACCATCTCAACCTAAGAGCATTGCGCTCAAAAAGTTTTAGATATGTATTTGGACAGTATTCATTATTTTGTTTTGAATTGAATGTGGCACGATCTTTCCAAGGGGAATAATCGCGAAATATCGAAGATGAGAACGGCGAAAAGTCACGCATACTTGCACTTTTTTTTATGAGGGCTCCAGAAGCTATACATTTAAAGTTTTAAAAATCTTCAGTGACAGTGACTGAACAACTTATCGATGATTTTGATACAAATATTAGACTAGAAAAATGTAATCCACAATAAAACACCATCTGTTTTTTTTTTTTGTTTGTTTGTTTGTTTGTTTGTTTTTTGGGTTTTGTTTTGTCTTTTTTTTTTTTAATATATATAAAGCTCTCAAATCGTTTATAAAGGAGCATCTCTAGATTATGCAGAACAAAATTGAAATAATTTCGTTAGTAACATTCTGAGTTTTTGTAATTTAAAATAAATAGCCTACAGACCAAAATTACCGTCTTTGCCATTACAACTACGTAAGAAAAACTTTTTTTGGCGTCAGATTTGGCTTGTTCATACTGTAAAGTTCATTTGAGAAAACGTTCATTAATCTATCATTACTACGTAACTATATAATTGGTTTTCTCCCTTGCCTTTCTCTTCTTCACCGCTTTTTTCTTTTCTTCTTAGGTTGCGCCAAATAATTAACAAACTTGCCTTCAAATCTGCGACTGCAGGAAAATGTCGTCAATGCTCGCCTGTAGGCGGCCTTGTCGCAACAATAGCGAATATGTCAAGCTTTAATACATACCTGTTCAATGGGCCGTAATCACATGTCATCTAAATTATAATCATATTCTTTTGTGGACAAATAGCAGAGTACCTTAAGGCTAGACGCGATTTTCTTTTATTTGATTATGTTTATGAAGGTCCAAGACCCAAAGCAACGGAGGATGGAGAAAACTTATTAAGACTGAAGTTGAATTTTTAAAAATTTAAAGCCGGAGAGGTGGATGACCAGTAACCGATTTTCGTGGAGCGACATAGAAATCAGTGCAGTCTAGATATAATGGAGCCTTGCCTTCTTTACCCGAGCGGAAAAAAAGATGCAGTATTCGAGCTAGTTTTATAAGCCCACGTAAGGGTACATCTTCAGTCAGAGCTTTATTATTTTTCTTTATTGACATCTTTTTTTTTTTTTTTTATTTAAGAATCACATCTCAAAAGCTCATTCTAGTGCCAATAGATACTAAACATACATACTTAATCCTTTTTTCTTTTAAAAATACAAATCTATTTCTGCTTATTTATCTCATCTCTAGACGATATCTATCTTACAATCACTGCATCGCTAGCCTTCCTTTCTCCTTTTCTTTTTTATTTCTTTGCCTTCTTTTTTTCCTCAATTGATTCTCTCTTCATATCTATTTCTTCTCTCTCTCTCTCTCTCTCTCTCTCTCTCTCTCTCTCTCTCTCTCTCCATACATCTTCTGTCTTAAGCCGATTTTCTCTCTCTCTCTATCTATCTATCCATCTCTCTCATTAACATACATAAAACACACACACTCTATCACTCTTATCTCTGATATTGTGGCACAATGGTTAGTAAATCTGCCTCGAGACCTGCGCGCACCCTTCAGTCGCGCGATCGCAACCGAAGCCCTTCTTTATTCCGCTCATTCTTCGTCTGTCTCCATCTTTTTCTTTCTCCCTCCCTCCTTCTTCCTCTCTACGCTCTCTCTCTTTCTCTCTCCCTCAATCTCTTTCTCTCTGTGTTAAAAATGAAACGTGCAAGAGTATAAAATACATTGAAACTTTATTGACCAGAGATGTCATCGTTTTACTAGGCCCTTGTTTTAGGACTTCAATTATTTAGATCTGTTTGTAAAGACACTTTAATGTCGACCCTGTTTGTCTTGAAAATGCCGCTCTAAGGAAAAGACAATGGCAAAAGAGCAGAGTTGCAAAAAAAAAAATCTCTTAAAGGCCTTAATCCCTGCCTAATAGCTGGATCTAGATTGTATGTCCCTATATCACTTGTAGCTTGCCGATTGATTAAGCTAAAAGAATTAGATTTACAAGGGTAGAATACTTGGTTATCACCTCACGTAGAACGAAATAAAATATCATTTATCGGCACCTTATTCATAGAGAAATATTGGATTCATTGAAGTAACAAAGTATTTTTATTCCTTTCCGTGTCACTATTAATAGAAGAAGAGAGAGAGAGAGAGAGAGAGAGAGAGAGAGAGAGAGAGAGAGAGTAAACAGCAGAATAATTAAGGGGTTTTTTTGTTTTTTTATGCATATGTCTAAGGTGATCTCAGGCTTTCAGGCACTCGTCAGGCCAGGCCAGGGTTTTGTTGACGCGACAGAAAGTCCCTGCAGATCTCAGGCAGATACACTAGCCATTGGGCCTCCAACGAGATCCCACTATAATACAAGTCTAACTAGACTAGGATTGTTCACTATTTTGTGTTTATTCTATCAGAATCGACAATACATTTCTCAGCCTCCTGGCCGAGTATAATTGAACTTCAGCCTTAGGAAATTTATCAAAAACAAAACAAAACAAAACAATGCTGAATAACTTGAATATAACATTTGAAAATTAACTGTTTGAAACACCATGTAAACATAATTATACTATTGCTTTTGGTTTTTTTTTTTATTTGTTTTTTTTTTTCTTCAGCTCTTCCTATTAAGAATGGCTGAAGGCAGTTCAAGAAGAAAGGGTTTTAAAGTGCTTTGTTTTTAAAGATTAAAGAGGAAAAAAGTTGCTCGTGAAATTAGATTGAGTATTATTCAGCAACTGAATCGAACTAATTACTGGGAAGCGAGAGGAGGTCACGAGCGACGGTTGGAGAAACTTGTCTCGCAAGTCTGAAATTGAGTAGGCATCAACTTTGATGAGCTGATTTAATTTGTGAAATTTGAGGCCTTGGTTAAAGGTCGTTGCTGGGTTATGTCACTATTTTTAGAAATGTGTTAAAAGTAGTTTATCACACGGGATCAGAGGTGAGAGATATTAACATTGGCCTTGGTTAAGGCAGCTTGAATCTTTAAGACGGGGTCAAAGGACTTGAACGGCCTTGATAGAAGCGGTCGTCTAGACTGGTGAGTACTTTTGCAAATCCACATGGGAGGTTGCTGTCTCGTTTGCCGATACTGTACCAACCCTGCCGCATTGCACCAATTGTAGTGTCAACGTATTGAAGAAGGACAACATTCATTTTCTTAATAAATGCATGCAGATATTTCTGTAGAATAAGTATCTTGGCAGAATTTTTACAAAAGATCTAAATCCAGACCTAGATATAGTTTCAGAGAAAAGATTAAATCTATATTCTAGTGCTAGACCTGAATTAAGACGGATTTTCGGAGGAAGTTAATTTCGGCAGCAACGTTGCGACAAATAGACCCATTTTGATTCTGACTAAATATAATTGAAAGTGCAAATGGGCAATTTCATTTTTGACTAGATATAAGCAGAACCTTATTAATTTTGCTTGATTAGCATGCCGACTGTAAGGACCAAATTAATTATGATCGAAGGCTGCATGCTTTATCTTTAAGAGGACATTAAAAGTGTTGAAAGATCTCGTTGGCCACCATTAATTTGTTTAGATCCACGCCTAATGCCTGTAGATATCAAGACAGTTTCCAGAATCAGTCGATTCTTCATTTTCTTTTTCATTTTCATAGTAAATTTAATTCAATATACTTGAATGTTCTCCATCGATAAGTTTTGTTACGCATCTGAATTTGTTTGAATCGAAAACCTCTGTCCAGATCCACATTCCGGTATCCCTTCCCAAGGAGAAGACCATTGCTGATCTAAATCTAGAATCCAGACCCGACGTCTAAGCCTACGGAACCTACGAGATATATTTCCAGACATCCAGGTCCCACTCTACAAAATAAAAGTTAAGTATACTTATCCAGCGCATTTACCAAATCTCAACAAATATTGATTACATCAGTATCATTGGATATTTCGATTGTAAATACGTAAACTAAGCCTACGCTTGTAATATGTTTCGTAAAATATTTTCATATGCAGGGACATTTTTTTAGACTCTTGACAAGGTCCTTTCGAATGTTCTTTATCTGCATCGTTTCGGCAAGGCGGAAATATAGATATGCTTTATCTCTCTTTTAATGAATCGCAAGCATGATAATGTATATCCCAAATTTTATTGAAAGAAACCTTAATCCCATTTATTTTGGCAAATATACTAGTGCGCATATGAAGGACTAGCATAATAATTTGGTTCGTATAAAATATTCCAAATGTTCTCTACGTATCTATATCTACACATTTTTTTCTATGACATTTTGAATATGACCCATGCCCCCTTTCATTCTATACCCATTTTGCGGATAGCATCAAATTAAATATAAATGCCAAAAGAGATACATTAACAAATGAAAAATGTATGCCAATTACGAGGTTTATCCAGATGAATTGTTAAAAAGGCCTTTAGAACGGCCATCCATATATGGGGTACAATCCAATTGGAGAGTTATTTTCGGACCATAATTATGTCGATATCCAAACCATTAATAAATATGCATATTTGCATTTATAAGCAAAAATGGGAGTAAAAAGGACTTTTGCCACCGTGACCATATTTGAGTACATAGGCCTAATTATCCTCATATCATCATGCACAATCGGTGAGAAAAATAAAATTATGAAGATAAAATCGGTCTGTCAATATTATGAAATTTTACGCCTCGCCTCAGGCAATGGTGGTGGTGATTGGTGATAGGATGAAAATTTTGACGCTTCGTTTCATGATCTTTAAGATTTAGATCTAGGCCCATAGGGCTTTAAGTATTGTGTACTGTACACAATAATTACAATATGGCCATATTGTGCATCTGTTTCAGATTGATTTGTTTTAAGAATGACAAATCGGGGAAAGAGCCCGTTGTGTGTATTGAATAGAGTTATGGAGTCGAAAATGTAAAATTTCCTGCCGTAGTGTTCAAGGAAACGGATGTCGATAATGAAATGAGATAATCACTAAGCAATGTGGTTAAAACTAATGAAATCGATATTGTTGCCATCACAGTAAGATGAGAAATACAAATTTATTAAATAAATTCGAGGTTGCCAAAAATAATTTGTCATTGGTGAATAAAATTGATTCTTTTATTGGCACCTGTTACTCGTTAAGTATTCTGGCACCGCAGAGGTCATGAAATTTAGGCCAGATAAAATTATCTTACTTTAATACACTGTCTTCATTCGCCACAAAATAATTTTTAAAAATCGATTTGTAACCACAGTAAGACTTACACCACCGTTTATTATAAAACTAGAATTTTGAATGCATAGAATGAATTTTATTATGACATGGTAACTCGAGTCTTCTTTTAAAAGTATTTCAAGAATTACCAATGCAAATCTATACAATGTGGGTCATGAAGTAATTAGGCCTAGTGATCTGCAAATCGGTCATCTTTCTTCATTCCAATAAATCATCCTCACGCCCAAGTGTTAAGAGGGAATAGTTACCTTAATTTTAGTACTCGACTGTTCTAGTTGTTTGGAGCAGGAGAAATACCAAGTACACTTAAGAATTCGTCTTCAAATTTATGATCTGTTTATGGATCTCTAAAAACGAAACATTATCACGAGAGCTAAATTTCAATAGCTCCAAATTCATGGTTTGAGTTTAAAAAAATGGTATATGCAAACGATAGTTTATTTGTGAAAGCGAGTCTTGAAAACTTTACGTATGCATTTTTCTTCTGCTGGACATGAAAATGTTACATGACATTATTTCCCTGCTGGGGGAGAGAGAAACCTTGGTTCCGAACATTAAACTGGGTTGAAAAATGTGCAGTATCTGAAAATAGAGCACACGAATGCATGATAAAATCATGCTTGAAAATGTATGATTCACGAGCGCAAACCTTTGGTCAATACAACAAACCTGGTCCAAAATTGTGTCGGAAAGGGACGAAAATTGAGAAAAACCAATTGGTTGAGAAATCTGAATATGAAGTAAACCAACAACAATATAATGCTTAAAACTCGTTTCATGAGTAAAGCGACTAAATCAATGGTTGAAAAATCGTCTGAAAATGAGGCAAATCGAAAGCAAAATAATGCTTGAAAAGTCGTTTTACGAGCGTAACAAAATCGATGGTTGAAAAATTCATATCGGAAAATGAAGCAAATCCAAAATTGTGATTGAAAATTTGATTTATTGGCGGAACAACCAGGTTAAACAATGGTTGAAAATTTATCTGAAAATAAAATGTCGAAAGCAAAATTATGCTTGAAAATTCGTTTTATGAGCGTAGCGGGATCAATGGTTGAAAAATTCATGTCGGAAAGTAAGCAAATCCAAAATTATGCTTGAAAATTCGGTTTATGGGCGTACAAGCACATTAAACAATGGTTAAAATTCATCTAAAAAATGAAGTAAACCGAAAGCAAAACTCTGCATGGACACTCGTTTTATGAGCCGAGCAACCAAATCAAACGAGTGAACATTTTATGTGAAAATGAAGGAAATCGAAAGACCAGTTGTGCATGAAAACTCGCTTTGTGTGCGTAATATGCAGATCACCAATCGTTGAACATTTATATGAAAATAAAACAAATCGTGAACAAAATTATGCTTGAAAGTTCGTTTTATGATCGTAACAAGATCAAACAATGGTTGAAAAATTCATGTCGGAAAATGAACAAATACAAAATTATATTTCAAAATTCTGTTCGAGCTGTTTGTTGAAAATTCATATAAAAACTGTAGCAAATTGAAAGCTAATTGTGCCTAAAAATAATGATAGAAAATTCATCTGGAAATGGAGCAATCAAATTAATATATACTTGAAAATGCATGATTTATGAGATCAATGTTATGCAACGCATATTTAGGTTGTGAGCAAAAAAATCCACCAATCATGACAACTTTTAGATAATTCTAGGTCATCATAATCAATATGAAATAAAGCAGTTTTTTCAAAGTTTTTTTATAATTGGGCACTTTGCCCTCTGATCATGCATGATCGGTAACTGTTGGGGTATTTTTACTCCAGCTTAGACATGCCTGGTGTGGGTTGAAAATATCTCTGGTAAAAGGAATCAAATTGTGGCTTTGAATAGCTTGAGTTTGCTAACAGCTTAATGAACAAAAATAAGCTTAAACTGGTTCGTATCAAATTACATTCACTTGAGACAAGATAGACGATTTATGCCTGATTCATGAATGGAACACGCCATTGTATTTCACTGTGAAATGAAATAAATTTAACGTCGATTTCATACTTGGGGCATCTCAATGCGTGTTGGATGCCAAAACCAAATCCTACAAAATGCACAAACTTTCCAATAAAGCATATTTTCAGCAATACTAAATTTGGCCTTGTAAATAAAAAAAATAAAAATCGGCATGTTGAGTGCGAAAATTTATGGGTTTTTTATGGAAAAATGGGGGAAATGCACATCGCTCAACTGTGGGTTAATTTGAGTGGCTCAAATCTTTCACCCATTACAATACGATGTAAATAATATCGGTCAAAAGGGTTAGATCGTTTTTTTTTTAATGAACTAATGAAACGAAAAGGTGTATACACATTTTGTATGTCAATGTAATACTTAAGTTCTTATTTTCTTTCTCCCTTTCTCCTTCTCTCCCTTTCTCTCCTCCTTTCTCTTTCGCGCTCTCTCTCTCTTTTCCCTCTCTCAGCCTATTCTGTCTCCTCATCTCTCTTCCTCTTTCGCCCTATGTTCTTTTCTTCTTTTCTCTCGTTTTCTTTTCTATCTTGATTTGATTAAAACTCATGAATTGATAATTTCTTTCGAAAATTTGCATCAGTGATTGAAGGATATTAAAATTCCATCGTAATTATATCATAATTGGCTACTAATATAACTCTTGTCTTATTTCTCCTTAAAGCAACATGCATCAAAGCAATCGAGTTTCCACAGAAAAATGGAAATGGTGAGGGAACGGTGACAGAGCGAAGCGAAGGATATTGTTCTTGGAATATTGGGCATTACCGTTTATCGGTAGATAATGTGTTGCTAACGTATCATACAATGCTTCTATTTCAATGCTTCTATTGCCATATAAAATACATTACAATATAGTATGTTGGTATGATTTTATATTTGCAACATTAATTACGTCTGGATGAGATTTCTTTATTTTTCTTTAAAAACTTGATTGGAGTAACACAAAATTTAATAGTTTCCACAGAGAAGGGATATAAATCACACATCGGAGAAGAGATCTACTTAAAATGTTTCACATCCGTGGCCCTCCAGGTGTAGTGGTTTGGGCGATTCAAGTGCCAAGCAGTAAGTGTTTATCTAGAATGATTTTACTTTGATCACAATATCTGGTAGATTATAATTTAGTATAGGGACGTTTTATAATAAATTCGTATTTTTTCGAAAATGCCTGGCAAATGCTCTCTGGCATTAAACAAAGCGTACTTGAGTGTTCTCAGATTCAACAGTGACAGAAAGATGACTTAAGGCTCGAGAGCTTGTACTTGGCGCATGAACAGCCTACCCTTGCCTCTGAAGCATGGTTTAGTAAGTTACTTCTTGAATTGATTTCACATTGATTAGTGATTATGAATCTGTAAAGCCCTTCCGCCGCAGGATTCGAACCCAGCCACCAAAGTTGGCCTAAAAGGGGCCAATAAGTTTGAAATCACTAAGCAGTGAATGAGCCAGATAATAAAAGATAAAGACATGACTTTTTTAGTATGAACTTTTCATTTACATCTTGTTTTATGGTCGATTCCTTTAGGAAATTATTATATCCCTCCAAAAGCAGAGACTTTATGGAGCGTAATGGATGTGAATTTAAGGTTATAACGGCAATTCTAAAGTCTTCTTGTCTTATTTCTTTTTCGTTTCAAAAGGATGTGTAGGACGAGGCCGGCCAAGGAGCAGCAGCGACGGAGAAAGCAATTATGGCAAACTTGTGGATCTGGTAAGTGTAAGTCTTGATGTTCCTTTAAGTAAAAAATTGTAACACATTAGATCAGGTTTAGTTATAGACGAAAACTGTTAGATGTAAGTGGTATGGTCTATGTCTCTAAATGATGTTTAAAAATATTGTCCTAAGTGGTTCTTATGGTTTTTTTTTCAAATATTTCATTATTTTTTTGTTTTAAGAGCTATGGTTGAGAGAATGAAAAACAACAGGAGAGATAGAATGAACACGGACAGCAACATGGAAAAGTAATTACAGCTAATATTAACAGAGAAGTAGGTAAGGCAAATGTTGGCCTCGTTTCATTCTTAATAACCACTGTACAGTCTCGATTAGATATTTGAAAGGTTGTCTTAAATAATCATAAATATCTAAAAGAATTTGAATTTCTTTTTATAATTGAAAAAATTGGTGACATAAATAAGATAAGAAAACATTTGTAGTAAAAGTTGAATTGAACAATGAAATACAACTGTTTTCATTCAATTTTTCAAACAAAAACAAAAAAAAAAAGACTAGCAGAAGTTTCTCTTTGATCACTATATGCACGAGTTTTTCTGTCTCATACAATGCTTTTTTCAAAATGGCATGTATTTAGTTTAAAAAAAAACCGTCTATGTATTCAAAATGTTTCCTTGCTATTTTTTTTTCAGATTCAATCCATCAAATCAGTAACGTTTTTTTAATTTGTTTCCAGTTAAGAATTAACTATTCTTTCTAGAAAATAGAAAAGTTTGTTCGCTAGTTTGTAGATTGGAAACACCACTACACCTAGGCCATTTGAATCTTAGTGAAACTAATTGATGGAGAGGCTGGGGTCTCGCGTATAACACTCAGCGACGCCTGGTGGCAAAGAAAAAGAACGGGCTTAGTTTGGATCTCAGGGATCCTAAATTTTATTCTCGTAATTAAGGTAGTTTTATTGAGAGCTATACTAAATGCTTGGCGGAACCCTATATTGTGAAGGAAAATGCATCTTAGGGACTCTTGTTTGGGAGACAGTAGTGCTTTTGTGATGATGTGCAGTATTAAAAGATCAAAATTATTTTAATAAGTAAACTATTTCAAAGTGGCCTGGAAGCCTGTCAAGACTATGGTGTTTGCTCTAGCGAGAAGAGCGTTCATATCACATTGGTTATACTCGCCCCGTATTTAGCAGGGTCATTTCTCATCTGTGTTTATGTTAACGTCTAGCTGGCCTCATGCTGGCCTCTATTGGCCTGACGCTGGTCCCGTGCTGTGGCCCCATGCTGGCCTGATGCCGGCCTGATGCTGGCCTCAGGCTGATCCGAGATCCCACAGTAGAGGGTGGATTATATGATACAGGCAAACGATAACCTGAGCGAACAAAATTATCCTTGCTGAACATAAGAAAGTGTAAAACTCTGCGAAACCCAATAGATCATTGTCAGCACTAACTGCATTGTTTTTTGTTTTTCTTTCATTTTTTCAGCCGATGAGTTGAATCGACTGGACAGGACAATACAAGGTGGATGACCAACTTGACTCCTTAATAACCGCTGATGATCTCACTGTTTGAGGTAGGCAGGCTCGATAATGTTTGTTTTAAGGTCAAATTTATGTATTCAGGGCACGGTTATATGTGGATTTCGATACTTAAGACTGATCAAGGTGATTATCTGTACATAACTATCTGTTCTGGGGTGCGCTTGGTGGTTTTGAAGAGAAAGGTGTCAGATTCTGTCCCTACTGAGCAAGCTCGTGGTGAGTGTTTTCATCCTAAGCTTTAAATGTAGGCGGCCATATTGGCAGAGCAGGATAGCAAGCAATAATGGATGGGCATAAGTGTGCCGTTGGTCTTGCAGGTAGCTGGTGTGTTTATGATGCAATATCTATTAAACAATTCCCTCTCTGTTGTTGGCCGAATGTTGAATGAACTATCTTTTGATATTTGGGGGAAGGGGGGGTTATAATAAAGTGGATAGCCTTGAGATCTGCAGACACCTGTCTGTCGAGGTTTCGAGCCCCGCCATCGGCGCCCAGACCTGATAAAGGTCCATGAACATAAAACACACCACCTTGATCTTGGTATCAGCAAGACAATCTGTCAGATTTTAATCCCGCAATGGCGCCCATACCAGCGAGGTTGATGGAAACCTCAGCAAATTTACTAATAATATTGCTTATTGTTGTGAAAGAATTAAAACTGTTGTCTCTTCGCACTGAAGAATGTCACTGGCATCTGTTTCAACATTCTGCACAATCATTTGGTCTTTCAGAAAAAACGACCGAAGATGGTGTAACTTCAATGGTACATCAAGAATTATTGTAGCTTTACATGTTATTTATATATATATATATATTGGTTTATTAAAATTCATATGGGTCCTCACTGACTATCATGTTTATGAATGGCAGTTCACGCAAAAGCACAGCAACACGTATCTCCCTACAGATTTAGTCACACTTGGCAATCCAGTGATAATTGTAATCTGAACAGCCACAGATGATGAGTTAGAGTTCATTTCACACTTAGTCCAACTGTTTGTAAGAATATTTTTTTGTAATAATATAAATCTAATATAATATAATATATAAAATGGCCCCAAGTAGTTTCCAAGTGGTCAAATCCTGTTTCTGCAGTGACACCTCTTAACGTCAGCTGAAGTCATTGCGTAAAAAGTTTAGTCCATTTGAGAGGAAACTCGATACCTGTAGTCTACCCATGAGTCCTTTTTAGTATTTTATGAAGTACTGATGGCTTGGCTTATGTTTTTAGTCACTGTATATCTCACGCAGCCATATAATGTGGCTAATATGTTCAAAGGTTTTCAGCTGCCTTTAGGCATGTTTTTCAAAGATAAAGAATTATGGTTTTGCTCGCTGTTTTTCTAACAAATTTGTTTTTTCCAACATTAGATAATTGTGTTTCGCAAATGTCCACTCGCGTTTATGTCCTCTGTCTTCACTTTGCACTACGTCAGGAGTATCTCAAACTTTGTCCGTTTTCAGTTGGTTTTTTGTTGTTTTTTTTTTACATTTAGGGTGGAATTACTTTATCACTGTCTTTATGCTAGCAAAATCATTTAAGTATCATCTGCATAACGGAGAGTTTTATTTCATCCCATTTCTGTTGTCTATTCTACCTCCTTGAAATCACATTGTAATTTCCTACACAGGTTTTTGCCTTTGTGTTATCATTTTTTACACATTCTATCCATTACAACGTGGTAGGTTGACATTACCCAAGTATTGCTGTTCTCTTGGCGCTAATACCGACCTCAGCCCATTGTATTTCTCTGATGCTCTTTGTCCTAAAAGGAGTTTGCTCTACTTGCGAACAGATTAGTCCATAGAGTTCGTGAAGTGGGTTTCTTTTTTTTTTTTTTTAATCTATTTGCCCTTACGATATTTTTGTTGCATTTACCACCATCGAAAGTCTCATTTAGCGTTAATCGTTTTTTCTTTCTATGATGCTTTGATGGGTTTTCAGTATGCGTTTTTATGTATTTTCACTACTTGGTTCGTGGCACTGCGTAATCTCTAAATGTAATCTCTGTATATTTACTTGAAGGAAAGGACTGGAAATGATTTCATATTTTGTTTCGCAAATTTCTTCAATGTCGAAAATGTGTGGTTGAGCAAAGACTCAATTTTTTACAGATATTTTGATTTTTTATCTTTTTTTTTTTCATTTGAGGCTATTTCAGCAATATCTGTTCTTCTTGTCAATGTTTTTTTTTTCTCATGCTCAGTATAGTAGTACTGTGCCATGAATGGTAAACATTTTTAAATTGCTGCGCACTAATTTATTTCTTTTAAAAATCTACAAGTTTTGGCTTTTCCCCCTATATTTTAAGTAGTGTTGTTGAATTCTTATTGGGACATGAAACTTTGTAAGATCTGTTTTACCCCTCCTGTATTTGGGTAAATAAAAGGTTAATTTAGTAGCTGATGATTGGAAATCTGTTCATAGATAAAACGCCTTTTACTATTCTAGATAGATTGATAGATTGTGTGTCGAAAATTGTCATGACATTAAGACAGATTTGAACTCGTACTCGTAGTGTTCTTCATGTATTGCAATTCAACAAATATTAAAACTATGGTCTTTATTTCTTTAACTTTTTTCTCTTGGTCTTACGTTGCTTTTCTTGCGTAGCTTATCTTTACAGTCTCTCTCTCTCTCTCTCTCTCTCTCTCTCTCTCTCTCTCTCTCTCTCTCTCTCTCTCTCTCTCATTGATACACTTAAGCCAAATCATTGTTAATGGTTTTACCAGGGAGATAACTTAAATGAGTACTCACTCTGTTCTTTGCTTCAAGTTTCATATTATGTTGCTAAAAAAAATATGCCATATTAATTTTTGAAAAATTTAAAATCATTGCTCTTTTAGCTAGTAACCGACGATTTGAAAAGCGCATGATTGCAATGAAATTAAAAGTTGCTTTTCCAGGCACTGAAAAAAAATTGAGCAAACTTTACAATCGGACAAAATACCTCGTTGTTTACGGGTCCTGATTCCTTATCTCGTCACGGAATAACTAACAGTAACACTAACAACAGCTACAATTATGATGGTAGATAAAATGAAAATTGTTACAATATCAAAGGAAGGAATGGGTAGGGTAAAAAAAATTTTCAAAAAGCAACAGTAATACAAAGATATGGGGACAATTATCATAAATGCTAATTATAATCATAAATGTAAATGAACAAACCACAACAAAAACTAGCTTTAAAAAATTATGATCGGTGAAGTCTAGCGATAAGCAATTGAAAATGGAAAAATTGGCCTTAATATCAATACAAAATTATATCCCTTAGAAAAATGGGACGTTTGAATCAAACATTGCGTCAGCGAGCGGAGGCAGAAGATCATTAATTTAA
>BLXT01004662.1:275511-287884 GCA_019648995.1 Plakobranchus ocellatus
CTCTCTCTCTCTCTCTCTCTCTCTCTCTCTCTCTCTCTCTCTCTCTCTCTCTCTCTCTCTCTTTCCTTGTCTTTTCCCCCATATGTAAATTATTCAAAGACTGGTTATAAGAATAGGATGGAATCTCATTATGTTTGAGACTGAGCCTAAATTGCTTTGGATTGAAAGTGACTGTTGGTGTATCCCTTAAGTACAGAGATCGGAGAAAATACAACTCTTGCAACATATTGTAGTTGAGGGTGTAGAAACTATGAACACTATCTTGATAAAATTGGTGTCACACTAATTGCAGATATTATTAATGAGGCTGTGGGGATGAATATTAGTTTGGACATCAAACCGTAAATGCCACTTATCTAACTAATCAACCCAAGTAAAATTAAATTAGTAGTATTTTGTTGCAGCCTCATCAAAGTGCTTTAAAAAATTCTCAGAATGAGGTTTAACAGTATTGATTTTTCAGTTTCATCTGATAAATCTTAGGAAAGTCGAGAAGTAGTTCCTATTTCTTGCACTTAATGCTTTGATCACTTCATTTGAAAGATAAAAACTGCATAAATGAGGAAAGGGTGTCATTGCCTCAAATTATAATTGACAAACTAATGAAGTTTGGTATATGTTTATAAAAGCTTAGCCTTAGGGATAAGAGGTTTTAGAAAAGTTTGTATTGTCGAAAAACACTAAAATTTAGTTGTTTACCTTTTCTTTTTACCGCTATCTGCGACAGGTTACACTTGGGCTTGCTTACCGTTGTTACCAAAGCTTGAGTGACTTTTTTGGTTATCGGACAAAACAATGTTGGCAGGTCAACAGAGGTGAAGGTTTAAGCCCTGTTCTCAGCTGTGAAGGTAATTATCAACAGTTTGTTGTATATAAGTAAAATTTACTTAGCAAGCAAATGAATCAGTGGTTGCACTTAGGAACTACCATGGAGTAAATCTAAATGAATTGGCATCTTTTCAGGCATTTTTTAGATTACATTATCGTTCAAAGAATTGGCACAAATGTAATTGAGCTCGAATTAATTTAAATTAAAAGAAAAACAATCTTCTCGTCATATTTCTCTTTTACCCTCTCTTGGTAAGGGTAATTGATTGGTGGCTGTTTTTCAAACATTTAATGGATGATTTTTGCATGGACAGACCTTTTCATAGTTTCAAGTAAACTTCTTTTTTTTAAGAAGCATATTTATTTATAGATCTATTAGTAATAATTTGTTTACCTACTGTGTATACTTTTGCAGAAGATTCTACGGGTAAATTGTTTATTTTTTGCTTTGTGTTTTGAGAAATGTACGTATTGCTTAAACCAATATTCTAGCTTTTACATTTATAAAAGTCATATCCTCACATGTGGGAAAGAGTGGTTTGCATTGAGCTTCTATAGAAAGGCACTGACTGAGAAACTTGAGCTGTGCTTGCCTTCTTCTGTATTTTAAAAAGCATCTATCTTTTCTTTTTTTGATCACTGCATCAGAGACTTTTGGTCCCTCACTGACAAAGAGATAATATGAGTATTCATAGAAAATTTCAAGTGGGTAGACTTTGTCAGCCTTACTATTTAAAATCGCCTTTCGTGTGCAGAAAAAGTGTTTTTTTTTACATTGTTTGACTTGTTATTGTGGGAGAGCTACAATATAATTTTACAAAATACATTTTGCTTAACTATGAAGTGCTGATATTATGAATAAGCGATTTCATTTATTTATTCGTAATCCAGGTCTTGGTGAACCATCTTATTTCTACACAGAGGCAGTTTTTGCTTTAAATGGATTGCTACTTGGTCTGTTCTTTCTTTTTGGTACCTACTTGAGGCATGTAATATTTTTAATCTCTTGTTTTAATTGACTTTGATAAATAATAAATATTGTAATTTTTTTTTTCTTACACATTTATATTCAAATAATCATTGTTTTATAACATAAATGTTTTAATTTCTAGAAGAGGTCAACCAATCAGCATACACGGAATCATAAAATAAATGATTTTATTTATACATGTCAATTCTTAGTTGTTACTTTTATAAAGGTTTAATCCCATAAGATCATAGAAATTTTCCTCTTTTTAATTTTTTCCAGAATTAGTTTCTTTTTCTTAAAATCATAAATTGACCGATTATTTAGATTATTCAAACACACACAAGTTATAAATATTTATAATTTTTTCAGTGGCAGCCTGATTGGAGGGATAACCACAGCTTCATGTTACATTTTTAACCATGGAGAGGTATTCCACCTTTTTTTTCAACTTCACTTGAATTGAAATATTTATTTTTTATTTCCAGTCAGTGATCAATAATGTCAATCTGAAGAATTTTTAGTGTGGGCTTGTTTGGGGATGAGTGTTGTACGTTGATGTGTAAATTGCATAATTTCTCTGTTGTTTCAAATTTGGTGTTTTTTTTAGCACAGAAAGGGAGGTGGTGAGAATTAAGAAATCCATAGTTTAAAATTCTTTTGGCCAGATAATGCAACATCCTGTTTTAGCATAATCTCCTCTTTCTTCTTTACTAAGGCCTTTCCCTTAATTATTATGAAATTTAGATTACATCAATAATTTTTAGCCACATAGTTATGCTTCTTTTGGTTATTATGGTGAATTTAGCTGTCTTTAACTCAGATAAGTCTCGTTTTTTGTATAATTCTGACAGCTGGTTGAACAGCATCAATTTGTTCTTATCAATGTGAGATGTACTTATTAATTTGTTTAAAATTGCCATTGATAATTATATCTTCATTTGTGAGAATTGAAATTTGCTTGTGATAGTTAGTTGGTGAAGGTGATTTGCTTTTTTATTTTTTATGAAATAATTTAACATGGTGCTTTGCATAAAAAAATGTTTTTATACTTTTTCTTTAAATAGATGACGTAAACCCTCTCAGTAAAGTAAAAAAAGTGGAAACAGAGTCTTATAAAATACAAGACTGTTCCCTGGGATAAACTTTGACCTATAACTAAAGAAAGAAAGTAAAGATAAAACTTGCAATACATTATATTTGCATTTGCTTCCATTGCATTGATAGTTTTGTCAACACATTGACTTTAAAGATAAATGGCAACCTGTGTATGCTTAAGGTCTGAGAGAGTGATTTGTAATGTTTTCTTTGTTTTAAAAAAAACCCCACCATATCTATATGTTTTTTCCTTGTAATGAAATGTCCTAAGATAAAACTTTTTTTTGTTTGTTTTTGTTGACAATAACTCTAAAGGGTATTTACTCTATATCAATATATTTAATCCTGACAGTTTAAGTGGAACCTATATCCATTTGCCTTAATCTTTGAGCTTTTTTTTTTTTTATTTTTGTTGCTCAAAGATATATAGATTGTGTCCATTGAATCTTGCTTTTATTAGAAGTGCAATTTAAAAGGAGTTAGAAGAGAAAGGTGTCAACTTGATGAAGCTTTTGCTCAATTATAAAAAAGATATATTTACTTTCTTTTTAACAAGTGCACCAGAGTGATGTGGACTTCACCCCTAAGGGAAAGCTTTGGTTATCCATTCTTCGTTCTTCAGATGTATCTTGCTACCATTGTCTTGAGGTAGGATGATTTTGTTGTCGTTATTGTTTTTTAATATTTTGTTACATTTTTTTATAGTCTTAGCTATAATCATGTCAACAAATATGTTATTTTTCCTAATTTTCCTTACTTTTTAGGAATAAAAGTACAGAATGGAAATATTCACTTATGATTGCTGCTGCTCAAATACCCTTCATGCTTTCATGGCAGGTAGAGTACTTTTATTTCCTTAAAACAATAATGACCACAAACCCATTTCTTTGATTAAAATTGACATTGAAATTTTTTTTTTTTTTTTTAATGGCAAAGTTGATATCACTGTTTTATCTTGTACCTATAATTTCATCAACTAATGCAGTTTCTTGAGTAAAACTATTTTTGTTCACAACTCCTATCATAATAAATAAATAGATATATTGTAAATGTTATTAATATCCATAATACAGGTGTTATCCATTTTAAATCAAAATCTTAAGGATCATGCCAAGCTTGAATAATATGACAGTTAATATTTATTTATTTGAGTGGATATTATATATATTTTTTCTTTTTTCTTTTGAAAACAATTGAACCTTATAGTGTCAAAAATATATTCATGATCAATGATTTGCAGAAAGAATTTATCTTTCTAAAATATAAACAAATTAGTTTTGTTTAGCTAGAGCCGAAACAAACTTTTTTTTTTTTCAAGTATTGGAAATATTCTCTTTCAGTTTGCACAGTTTGCTCTCTTGACTCAGACGCTAGCTATTTTTGGTGTATATGTACTACAACTCATTCCTAAATCAAACTTTATTATTGTGATTTCAGGACAGACAGTAAGTGCCCACTGAATAGTCTCTTGTATTCAATTTGCAAAGTAATTTTTTTTTTTCTTTTGATGACTTCTGTTACATGAACATGAAATTTGCTAATAAAGCCAAATTTGTCAAGTCTTATCCCATGATAATAAAAAAACAAAAAACCGTTGATCAAAATTCAATAATGGGCAGTAGCATTAAAATTTCATTCTTTATCAAACAATACTATGAAAAAGTTTTAATATAAAGTTCTTTAAAGTGGAATACTAATTCATGTGTATTTAATTAATAGTCATTTAAAAAAAAAATATTATTAAGTATGTCTTTGCTTTTTTTTTTTTTGAGTCTATATTTTTTCCCTTCTTTTAATAACTTTTGTGGCAAGACAAAACTTTCTAGATGAAAATAGAAGGCCAAGGAAATATAGCCTTGCTTTGTTCATAAACTGTCATGTTTTTGTTTTTCTCTTTAAATAGGTTGGTCTACTTATAAGCTATGTGATGCTATTTGGAAATGCAATGCTGTTTACTTCGTTTTTTGCGTGTGCTTTAATCGCTGTTTGGGTATGTATTGCAAAACAATAATAGTAGACATATTGACCAAAATGGGAACATGAAATGTCTCGTAAATAAGAAACATGTCAAGTAAATTTCAAACTAGATGCATTCAATCTTAAAAGATATTCCTTGAAGCATTTTAAGTGAGGCATGCATCACACTTTACACATAAATTAAAATCTTTCATTCATCACAAGGTTTTGCAAAGGTTAAAACTGAATAAAGATTTGACTGTGCCAGTATTTGAGGCTTTGAACCTTTTTGGAAAGGCATTTTAAAGAAGAAAAAATGCACTTTGAATGCAATTTTCTTTCTGTAACAAAACATTTTTTTGAGCACATGCATCTTTATGAATTTCTCAACAAACATTGTGAATTTCTCATAATCTTTTTACTGAGCTGCAGGTGAAAGCTATATGTGTACTGGCCTAGGAAAAGGGCGGAATTTTCAGAAATTTTACTTTTCCAGATGTTTATTTTTTCTAAAACTACTGATAATGCCGTTGGATATGCTTTTTAAATCATGAAAATAGCTCGATTAGTTATTTCTTAATGAATTTTTAAGGTGGCAGACAAATGGATAAGAGTGGTTTTTTTGTTATAACACAAAGGAAAATATATAAAAAATGAAACATAAAGAGAGAAAATGAAGGAAGCTGTTGAATCCAATTCTTCATCTGAGTCTGATTCATTTCTTTTCATGAAATACTCGGTGACAACAGCAATTAAATCTAGGTACTTTCTATCTGTATTGAAAACCTCGAAATTGAGGAGATGGCATTTTTTGCGAGGGTTGGTGAAGTGATTCTATTTTTATCTCACATTAATTTGAAATAAATAATAGTTATGGAATGGCTATATTTTAGTTCTTTTCTTCAAAATAGAAAATAAGGATGTGTATTTTGTTATTGGGTATTGTAGATTTAAGCCCATGATTACTCTTAAAACGCCAGCTCTTTTTTGTAGCACGGACGCTTTTCACAACTTCAACCCAAATCGTCGGAGGTATATAATTATGCGCATGTTGGATACTGTAAACACTGACGTAGCGAGGGTTTAAAACCCTGAAACGGTAATCCAACTTCCGCAAATATGTAATTATTTCATTTTAGATGTCTATGAGATGCAAATTTGCTCTCAAAAATTGAAAATTTGAGTTTACAAGGACCTTTAGATGCCTAAATCAAATGTTCAGAGATGTCCATATTTTTGCCTCGCAAAAACATAGATACAAAAAATGTTTACTGTATGTACAGGACTCGTAGTTTAGAAATATTCATGCGCACTTATTCCCACAGTGTAGCTGAAAAAATTTCCTTTCCATTGATATATCATACTTTATGATTTTTAAGCCTACGCAGTGACCTCAAAAGACCAGTTTTAAACCCACGTAAGTTAGGCCAATTTCGGAGCTTTTTATTGATGAAAGACCTCACAAGAAAATTCAAAAACATATATTTCAAGCATTTTTCCACAATAGATATCTTAGGAAACGATAAAATGAATGTTGTAGATGGTGAGGACTCACAGAACTCAATTTTTGACCGATAGCCATTTTTCATCTATTTTGGGTCATATCTCAGAACCAGTAACTGCAACAATTCCGCGCTTTTCCAGGGCAGCTACACATATGTTGTGTAATGTACTATGCATATTATTCTCAAAACATGTTTTTTAATATTTATTTCAAAACGACTCATTTTTTTTATGCCTTTTAGGGCAATTTCCTATCGAAAACTCTATTTTCAAGAGTTGAATATAGTCAATGAAACATCCCTATTTTAGTTCAGTGTGTTTTTGAGAATTTTCAAGCTAATATAGGGGTGTGTGTGTGTGCAAATATCTATGTCTGTGTGAAGGGATGAAACAGTGTTACCATAAATTTCGATTTTCTAAGCTATTAGTGTTTGTAAAAAACAATTGATCAAATCAAAGGCTTTCTTTTTTGTTTTGATTATTGATTGTTTCATCTCATGCAAAACAGTAACAAAAATCTTTTCTTTTTTTTTGTTCGTTTTCAATAATGCTTGTAATAAATGCCTTTCTTAGTCTTTAAATTTCAACTTGTTTCTCTAACAAGAACACCTGACATACTAGATGCCAAGTAAAGTATGTGGTTTTTTTTCATATTAAACTGGTGCTGTTCAAAAATTATTTATCTTCACTTTGATATGTTGGATTCATCTTAGTGGGCAGTTACTCATAAGTGACCAAAACAAATAAAATAAATTAACTCTAATTTTTAAAAAAAATGCTCTCATAATTATCCTATATTTTTATTTCACTTCCCTCACAAACAAAAGGATTGAAAATTAAGAGATTTTTTGTTGGATTTATTTTGAAAAATGATTGAATTGTTATCCACAGGGGCTTGCTGCTCTTGAGAAAACATTCAAAGCTCTTCACTATCGAATTTTGATAATGGTAAGTTTTGAGTTTTTATACAATTTGAAGAAATTGATGTCGCAAAATTTTATACTTATTTTTTCTATAAAAAATTGATATCTGATGTTCCAATGCAAATGATAATAAAATTATATATCATCATAATGGCATTCTAAGTATACTTTAAAAAATACTTCTAAAATCTGTATGACCTTAATGTTAAAGGTTAGATTCTTTTAGTAGTTTTTTTTTTAATTTATAACTTTGAGATATTTGGAGAAACAAAATTTATTTCTCTTGGGTAGTTTCATGAATGCATTATCATTACTTTGATATTTTATGTTTTCATACTTACAATTTTTTTTCTTTTTTCCACTTGATTTCAGCTGTCTCAAGTCATCTCATTTTTTACAATGCTGTTTTTGTCAAAAGTGGTCATGGGGAAGCTTTTCCATTTGGAAGATGATGTAAGAAATGCAACAGTATTTTTATGAAAAGTTGATTATAAAGTGTCCTATTTCACACTGTTTTATTTATCATCCATGCTAGGAGGTGGTCATAGGAAAGTCTATGAAAAAATCAATTTCCATAAATCACTTTTTTGTTCCCTCTCAATCTCTTTTAGAACTTTTAGATTGTTCTTAAATTATATGTAAGTGCAAGATTAAGCAGTGACCGGTAAGCTGAAGGGCAGCAAATTTTGAAGTAGCACAATCTTTTTTTTTCTTTTTGTCTTATCTACAGGCACATATTGCTGAAATATTCAGGAGTAAGTTCTCAGATTTCCAAAATTTTCATACAATGCTCTACACCTGTGCAAAAGAATTTGATTTCATTGAAACGGAGGTATGGTTTTACAATTTTTTTGGTTTTTAATAATTACTAAGTTCAAATTTTGCATGGTTTAAAATTAATAGTGGGTTTTTTTCAATTTTTTTTCCAGTACATATTGAATATAAGCAAAACATTGATCTTGAAAAATGATACTCAATTATAAATTTTAAAATTTGCTCCTATAAACATACACAAAAAATATTGCAAAAGTTTTCTATATATGGGAGTTAATCAAATTCACTTTATAAACTTGTCAATTCTCAGACTTTATGGAAGCTTTTAAAAACCGTGCTCATTCCAACTGCATCAGTTGTACTCGTTTTCATCATAGTGCAGGTAAGATGATATTATATCTCTCCCTTTTTCTTCTGTGTTATTTCTACACTTGTTTTGCTTTTGTCTAGCTAGATTCACCAAAGAAACTATACATAATTGAAAGCTTTCTTTAGATTCTTTATAAAAAAAAATTAGAGAGAGCACAATATGACACATAAGTGTAATAGAAATGTCTAAGGTAAAGTAGAAAAACCAAAGCTATTTAGACATCCTTAGCAAAATTCTAAGGGAGGGCAGACAAGCTAGAGTTCTGGATCAGTATACAACACTGTAACAAGGAGTGTGGTACACTTGTTGACAGACTTTAGGAGTAAATAATGTTTCAGACCTTTATGAAGATAAGGAATAGTTTATAGAAAGCAGGTTTATAAATGGATTTAGTTGTTTTGCAAGGAACATCAGTGAGATTAGATCCATATGGGATTTAATTTTTAAAATTATTTGTTTGTCAACCCTTAAAAACTAAATTGATTTTTTCTTAGCTATCTCAAAGTGTTCTGTTGAAGAACATCATTTTTTTTCAGTAAAAGAGTACTTGTTTTTTTTCTGGAAAGTAGCCATCTTTTATTGTTCTCTTTGTTTTTTATGTCAACTTGTTTGATTCATTATATTATCATAAAAATGCCAGGTCATAAAAAAACATGGTAAACCTTAATATAAGATAAAAGTAAAATTGGAAGCCTGGTAACACCTCAAAATGAGATTTTTTGCTAAAAGGGATGTGTTATAAGTATAGGTTCAGTAGTTACAGTTCTCAATTTGCTGAGTTTTGCAGTGTTTGATGTTTTGTACTCTAGAAAGCATAAAATCTATTTTTTTTTATGGCTGATTTTTCTGCCAAATGTGTCATTTTGTGGGACAATGCTAATTTAGATTCTATTCCTTTGTTCTTGGTTAAAACTCTTCCTAAGTGTAGGAGCTTGGGTGAAAAAAAATTGCCTTATTCTTTCTATTATTATTATTGTTCTAATTTTCCCCACATTTTGTGAACAGAGATGTCTTCATAAGTGGTTCAGATTTATTAAACAAAATTGTATCTCTACTTTGGGTTACATGATTATGAAATCCGTTCAGTGAGGACAATAAACTCAGTTCACTCTCCTAAGGGAGGAAAAAAAATTATGCATATCTCACCAAGGAAAAAAGCTACAGGTGGGCAGGGAGGGACAAGTTTTGCAATCATTTTTTTCAGTGTGTCCATGTGCCATTGATGATTTTAAATTGACTGTCCTGGGCATACCCACACCTGCAAGTTCCTAGAAAATATTGCAGTTCTTGTTTTAAAGGCTTCACCTAGTTTCTGTCTTTATTTTGTCACTGCTGCTCTAACTTCACCTAACCTAATTTTTCTTTTGTCTGTCGAGTTAAGAGTTTAAAGACACTCCTTTTGAGTAGAGAATGGAAATAAGGAAATGACCTCTGGTCAGTATGTTACAAAACTTTTGCCACCAACTGAAACATAGTCAGATGTAAAAATGAATTTTTGAGGAATGCTGAAAATTTCACTGAAAAATTTCCACTCTAAAATTTAAAAAAAAAAAAAGTTTTAAAAAAATTAGCCCCTGGGGGACATGTTCACCCCCAACCTATGGATAGGTCTTGTTCTAGGAAAATTATTGATGTATTTTTATTTTTATTTTTAAAAAAATGTAATTGCGAGTGAAAACATATTTGAAAAATTACAGGAAAATATTTCTTGCTTTCAATTCATGAGGTTTTTTCTTCTTTTTTATCCACAAATAGCTTGCTAAATCAGAGTACCAAAAACTGAAGGTAGATTTTACAGGATCAAATAGTGAAAGAAAAAGTCAACCTGTCCAACAGTAAGTGCATTTATTGATAGAAATGATGAATTTTATGCTTGCTCATGCTGAGTCGTAAGTGGATATTTCCATCTGATGCTTTTATGTGAATAGCTTTATTTTGAGGTCACTTGTCACTTTTATTGGAAAAAAAAAAAGCAAACAATGGGAGCAATACACTATTTGTGCATTTTTTTTTTTTTAGAAAATTTACATTCATGGGTGCACAATTTTATGTCAGGAAGGTTTTTAAAAAAATTTTCTCACTGATCAAAAATAAAAAATTTTTTTTCAGGACCAAGCTTGACTCTGTTTTAGTCACTTTAAAATTTAGTTCAATTCTTTGTGGAAATTTATCATCTAAAATTTGCTTTTGCAGTTCATTTGGCATTACTTTGCTGTTCTATTTGGTTGTAAGGATTAGTAGAAAGCTTCTGTCATGTGTTTGAATTAGGCCCCTAGCTAAGGAGAACCTAAAAGCCTGATATCAGCTTACAGTGATAGGCTATGTGCACACAACAAGCAAAGAAACATTCTTTTGCTGTTCTTATATGGCTCTTTGTGAATCATATAAAATGCATGTATTTGATTATTTGCTTTATAAAAGGATTTTAATGTTCTTCTGAAGTTCTAAATAGCCATTGTTTTTCTTTTCTCTTTTTCTTTCATCTTTTTTTTTATCCAGAATGCAAAAATGTTTTTGAAAACAATTTTTTAATACTGATTACTATTTCAGAGTTGATGCAGAGGTGAGTCTTCTGGAAAAGTTGTATGGAATTTTTGGTAAATAAAATAGTTATTGCTCTAACTGAGATGTGGCCATGGGAAATCATGTGCATGACAAAATGTCTTCATCAGGCTGATAAAGTTTGAGATTTAATATTTAAAAATATGAGTGGTTATTGATTGTTCTTTTTCATCAGCCTTGAAAGCTACTCTTTCTCTTGACAGTCTTGAAAGCTGAATCCGTAAAATTTGCGTAATTTGATGCCAAAAAAAATAGTTTCTTCCATTTGATCTAGCTGTCAAGGAAGCCTTATTTCTTCTGGCTGTACCACAATACTAATATCTTCTGTACTTTCGGAAGATATGCACTGAGAGTGCACTTTGTAAAAGACTGACAAAAGTATTCTGACACAGATAATAGAACATGCCTCAGAAGTTTTATGTTAAGAAAAACACCTATACGAAAATGTTATTTGAAGTATGATGTAATTTAAATATTAAAACTCTTCTTTGCCATAAAGTTTATACTTTTGAAAAGCATGGTGATTATTAGACAAGATATGTTTGAGCACACATATTCGTTTTATTTTGTTTTTGCTTTAGTTTGTGATGCTATTTTTTAATTCATTTTTAAATAATTTTTACCAGAGTGGCATCCTTTTTAAGTAAGATTTGCATAGCTATCATCTGATAAGGTACAAATTTATTACACAATAGATTTATAGGCATTAATTTGACTTTCTAGTGGCAAGTTCACTCACATTTGCTAAGGGGCCGTTCAAATATAATCTTACACCTTGGAGGGGAGGGGGGGGGTCTCCTCTTGTAAGAACAGCGTAAGAAGGGAGGGGGGGGGGGGGGGTCTTAAACCAATGTAATATTACACTTTCGTGAGTAGGGAAAAAAATTAAGCATAAAAATAGCACAAAAGGGGAGAGGTAACTACTCTTAAGATACAATCAATAAATGAATCAGTCCAACAGTATTTTATCTCATAAAATTATATTGAAAGTTGTTGTTCCATTTTTTGCCAGTTTGAATAATTTACTTATACTCTGTATAACTGTAGAGTTGCATACTATATGTGCATATGAATGTTTTTCATGAATATGTATGTAAAGTAGAGTAGTGATTATACTGTGGATTTTCGTGATGCAAATGTCAAATTTTCATCATCATCGTTATCATCATCATCATCATAATTATTATTATTAGTATTGTTGTTGTTATTATTATTATTATTATTATTATTAACGTTATTGTTGTTGTTGTTGTTGTTGTTGTTGTCATGTTGTCATAAGACTACTTTGACCGTTACACCATAAAATTAAAAAAAAAAATAAGTTCAATTACAGTAATTCATATATTGCTCTCTTTTAATCCACAAGATAATCGATTGTTGAATATTCATCGT
>BLXT01004662.1:297857-308763 GCA_019648995.1 Plakobranchus ocellatus
GTTTCACTTCTCTCTGCTCTTCCCTCATGCAATCGACAGAAGTGAACATGTTTGCTTGTGGATTTGTTCAATTTTCACCAAAAGAATGATGAGACCACTCACATGCATTATTAATGTTTGCTTCAACTTCTTCGTCTGTCCATAGGATCTTTGGTATAGTTTATACAAATACATGTATGCAATCCATTAGTTGAGCCCCACATAACCTCGCTATAATTAAGCTATTTGCATCCTCCGCTTCATCCTTTCTGCCGTCAGTGCAGGTAGAGCAGAAACAGTCTCAATGGCCTGGTCAGTAATATACTGTCTGAGGGCTTGAAAACGTCCCAGTCCGTGAAACCTCTGCTGAGCTAGGTGCAAACTATAGCGTTCATCTTGACACCTGGCCACATCTCCAGATCGTATTGTGTATCGCCACTTCCAAGGCAACATATCTTGATGGCTGTATCTTAACGAAGCCTAGATGTGTCTAACAGTATTCTTGCATAAGAGTCTTTTGATATGAGGAAGAATGAAGAAGACGAAAGGTGCTTCAAGTTTATTTCTAAAAGCATGGCATGTGTAAATGGATACTTGGGTTAGCACTTAAAGTTCCATTGTCAAAATCATGCCCTGATTGTCGTAGTTTTGACGGGTTATCTTCTCTGGAAATACATGATGGCATGGGCAGTTCCATCATGGATGTAAACTTGCAAATCTGTATCAGGCAAATACTATTTTTTTAATGCAGTGAAAGTGGTCAATTAAAAATGAAAGCCCATATCAAATTTGACAAGCAGCATGACTTGCAAGTTGTTGTGCGACATAGCTATATTCTAGTGCTTTGTTGATCTGTTCTTTTTGGACTTGTAGCCCCCAACAAGAACTTCCGTCCTTTTCACTGGGTTGTAAAATTATCCACGCTGAATGAAATTATTGGGCTCTCAGACTTTGGCCTTTCATGTGTATCATTATATTGTGGGTGTAACCGTTTATGGGCGTTTCATGGAATGATATATACTGTCCATTAAAGTCCACGTTGGCTCTGTCATTTTCAAGTCAATTTTTCAGCCAATCGTCAAAAACAGCTGAGATTATCCCAGACCGATAATCTCTTCCGCCGGTAAACTTGACTTGAAAAGAGATAGGGGCTTTGAATAAATTTATTCTTAGTACCACTGGGAAAAAATAATGCAGTTGTACCATTAGCAGATTTCCACTCTTTATCAAGAATTTGATTGCAGTTAATCCATGTCTTGTCCCAGTCTAGGCGTTGCAAGTCTTGGCGCCATATCAAGTTTAACTCTTGAAGATACCTATGTCTACCTGCTTAGAAGTCTGCTCTTTCTTACATGACTTTTCGTTTCCATGGGTTTTCTTGATGACAAAATCTTGAATTACTGATGAAAAAGTTGTTTTTCATGGCGTTATTCCCTTAGATTTTTCAAAGAGAGAGGGGCTCAACGTTGCATCATATTTTTTTTTTTTTACTGCGAATGATATTTATCCCAAATTAACCAATCTTTTGTGGATGTTGAATCGCTCTGTATGCTGAGACTGACTCCGTTTTCTGTTCATTGATCCACTTCAGAGTGATGAACGGCTAACTGTTTTCTCAGGTTTACTTATGTTATTCAACAGTGGGCTTTTTACATTTCTCTCAAAAGACTATTTTCTAGGTATATTCAAAGTAAATAATTGACTTCACCATCTTGTTACTGACAAGAGGGAGCAATGAATCAAAAGATGAAGGTAGAAAACGGGAGACGGTTATGTGTAGGCTTCGGGTGGGCCACATATGGCTCACCCAGAGCTACCTTTTAAAAATGAGGAACAGCCTTTTTGCTATGCCTGCGACAGCCTTTACACTGTTCAGCATATTTTAATTGAATGCCCGGACTTCCAACTCACCAGGAGGAAATACATTAGTGTAACTGACTTGTAAAGATGTTTCCTAGAACTCAATCCGTCTCGCATAGTGAGTTATCTTTGTTTTAATTTGCTTGAGCATCTGATGGAAGCCTATAAGTAGTATAAGAGAAAATCAGTGAACAGAAGCCCTGAGATCACCGCTTAACGGTGGACTGAGTATACCAATAATCAATCAATCAAAAGATGATGGTAGATTCATATACTTCAAGAAGGAGTTGAATATAATATTATGGAATGCGAGATAATGTATTGCGCATCATATACTTCAAGAAGGAGTTGAATATAATATTATGGAATGCGAGATAATGTATTGCGCACATTTCACCCAAAACCTAATTATAACACATTAGTAAGCTTCCACTATTTAGTTTTGCAGTTAGACGTATCAATTTTTTGATCTGTTTATTTGATATGATGCACTTAAAATTTTATTTCTGTTTTGTTCAATTTACTGATAAAAATGCGGGAGGGTGGCTCATCTGGTAGGGTAGTTGGCTATTAGGTAAGACGTCAGAGGTTCGAATCCGAGTCCAGGGCAAGTCAATTTTTCATTGCTCCTCTGTGACCACCCAGCACTAAACGGATAGCTAGGTCTCTTAGGATATGGCAAAAGTAAAGGCAGTGTGGAAAGCAAAATGGCAAACTATCTCATAAAGCCTTGTGACAAGAACAATCAGGACTCTACTCCTGGTTCCCCGATGCTTGGTTGGACTACGCGTGGGACTCACTTTTCTCTAAAAAAATCTACTCTTAGTGTGGGCATGATATTTTTTGTTAGGGTAAATATTTTAATTTCATACAGTAGAATCTCTTTAAACTGAACGCTGCTAAACCGAAAAACTTGATGAACAGCAAAAAAAGTAGCTTGTTTGTGCATTTCTCTTCTTTGTCTTTGTATTTTCACAAGCCTTAAACCAAAAAATTTTTGACAGGCACTGCCCCTCAACTGAAAGATCATCACCCCCTCATCCTACAAAGAACGTAACGAATCATACTCAGGCCAAAAAAAAGAAAGAGAAAAATGTTTACTAATGCTACCATCTCCGGCTTAGATCTGGCCTTGAGGCTAGTCTGCCTATTATGCAATGTTGAGTCATGAGTTTAGGGGGAGATTGTTTTTGTTACTGTTACTGTTAGTTGACAGTACAACCATGAAATGCAAAGCCTTGTTCCACGTGGTGGACCTGGTCTAATTAAGAGGGAGGCTTTAAATTACCTTATCTATTAGTACCACTCCTTATTAGCAACTGGTAGGAGCTTGGATGACTCTAAACGTGGTTCAATACAATACCAATCTGTAGAGCAACAGTGTGATTAGGCATTGAAGGTGTTACAAATAAGAACGGATAGTTGAGTGTGAGCTCTTCCTGACCTATCCAATCCCTTAATGATTGAACAGAAAGGAAGTGGGGGAGGGAATAATGCAGAGTTATTTATTATAAGATTCTAGATTTTTAGCCCTTCTCCAAGAGTAGTCAGCCATGAAGCTCTCTCTAAACTATGATCTGTTCAAAGCAAAATGATATTAGTGGGCCCTGAAATTTCGGTTTAAAGAGATTCTACTGTATTTATATGTGTCAAAAGAAATTTTCGCTGTGTTATAACTAACTAAAAAGTTTTGCATTGAAAATAACCGATCAAAGTGATCATGTGATGTGAATTTGTTTGTGGACAGCTGAAGTAAAACAATTTTAAATTGAAACAGCTGTATTTTTGAAGTGGTACTGCACAATTATCTTTTTTTTTTTAAATATATATATTAAATATATATTTAATATATACCTTCATCAACAAAAATTGCCTGCAGTTCCATAGAAAGTTTCATATCCTCTCTACCCATCAACAATCCATGCTATTTGGAGGCTTTAAATTTTTAAGTGTTTGTGCATTTTCATTACAGTCTTTTGTGACAATGCACTTTTGTGGATATTATGAAAATGATTCTGAAAAGAAATGCTTAAAAATTGCATTACATGTACTCATAATTAGACATTAACATTTCATTTTTATTTTCAGATAATGTAAACATTTAAAAACAAAAAGATACAGGTTGAAAGCTGTTTACAAACAATATACTTTGCATTTTTGTTTACTGAAACGGTCTATGTTAAAAAATGTTTGCATAATTTATCTTGCAAAGTGGAGTATTCAAACAGGAATGAAAAGATTTAGTGTAAAAGAAAATTAATAAAAATGTTTTAATGAAAGAAAGTTTTGTGATATTGTAGGCTTTCCTTTGCTATTAATTCTTAAAGCAGTTGATTTCTTTCCTTAAAATGTTTGTTTTTTCCCTAGATGATATTATAGGTTTTTAATTTTTTTTTTCAAATCAAATCAAAAACTATTATCTTTCCTCTACTTCTAGAAACATCAGAATTGATGACAAAGAAAATGTAAAAATTTTGCCAAAGTCATAATTTGTTGTATAAAGTTTACAGGTGGCTCTCCAGGGCTTTAAGAACCTTTTGACAGGGTGTAGCTTTGACTGGTTGAAAGTAGTTTTTTTTTTTGCAGGGTGTAGCTTTGACGGAATAAAGAGTCAATAGAAATGTAAGCAAAGACTCTTGGAAGTTTTTCAATCACTGCATTATCTTTTGAAAGTAAAGCCTTTTTTTTCTGAAGTAAAACTAACATTTTCTTTCTTCATAGCACTGTTTAATTTTGAACCAAATTTTAATTGCCTTTTTAGTTTAAAAAATTTAAACTACTCCATGAAAACAACAGTTGCCTATTGCCTTTGCTCTCAAGTGTGAAGGTAGAGGAAGATCTAATCAAAAAGCGGAAAAAACAAAACACCCTATTGCATTATATGAACCTTTTCCCATGTAATTACTAGGCTGAGATTGAGAAAAATTTTTATCCCTCAAAGCATTAAAAAAAAAAAAAAAAGGTTTTTTAAGGGCATATGACAAATTTAGGCTGTAAAGTGTTTTGATGGTTTTTTTTTGTTGTTGTTGTTATTGTTGTTTTTTTACTTTACAATGAAACTATTTGTTATTCTATTTTAGCTTGTAAAATGCACCTTTCTTTAATTTTATAAGTGCCTGATAGTGTATACTCTATCATCTATGTTTGATTTCTTATAAAAGGTGAAGAAAAAAAAAGTCACTTTTGTAATAAACATGACGTTTCATTATGTTAATATGTGCCAAAGTATTTGTGATGATTATTTCATATCTCAGTATATTGGTTTACACTTTTGTTTTAATACTTTTAACTAGTCCATTTGATTTAAGGCATTTTGCCACAATTGCATCTACTGGTAATAATTCATGAAAATATTTGAATAAGTTGTTTATTTAGTGAAGTCTTTGATAAATATTTCTTTTATTCATAACTTTTGTATGAAAAGGTAAATGTTTTAATGCCTTTATCTATGCAAATATCTAAAAAAAATATTTTTGTTTAACCGTTTAAGGTAAGAATACACTAGGGCATTATTTAATTGACCCCTGTATTTAGTTTTACTTGTGCTTGTTAAGCAGAATGTTATTTAATGACAGATGAATTTTGATGTGGATAGAGGTTTATGCCATCTCATAATCTTTTTATTCCACTTCCTATCGCTGGCTATATTTTGAATTTAATGATTTACCTAATGTATCACATTTTTTTTTTAAACTTAGAATCACATATCTTTTTAGATTAAAATTTTGGCTCCATAAATATCTGCTTATAAATTTTTGAATTTTTCTCTTTTTATCCCCTCCAAACATTCTTGTTTCTAAGATTGCTAAAACTTCTGTTTAACTTCACACCACCTTTTTCTTTTTGAACTGCATGACATTTGAATTTACTTGTTAATGAGTTCATTTTGTGAATTTTCTAATGGTGAAAACTGTAAACAGATATATGTAGATTATGTACCAAAATATATGTAGATTATGTACTAAGATATATAAAAGTTTGATATTGTAAATAAGGCATTTAAGTTAAAATCATAATCAAGGAAAAAAATAATTATCTGTTTCTTAAAAATGGTATACATGACATTCAACACATTTGGACTGATTTCAAGATAAATATAAATGTCTTCATCAGTGTAATTTTGTTCTGAATCTTATCTTACAGACCCAAGGTACAACACAAAATGTTTGAAAATTGTAGATAATTTAAGTGCTGGTCCCCCATAATGGTTTTAATATATGTCTACATATCTACTATGCCTTTCAATGCCTACAACAAGCCAGTAGAAACTATGATATTCAATATTTCTGTATTTCACCTTTCAATTTTGCATGCTTGTTAAATCACAAATTATCAGGTTATTGGGTTTTCTAAAGCAGTTGATGACTTTTTGTCGCCTGCCAAATGATTGAAATAAAAGCAAAGAAAAATACCTCCAAGTTTATCTTAATAATGTAATACATGTAAGTATATTTTTGGTGTATGTAGGGTGTTCTGACATATATTTATAATTATATCTTGTGGTTATGCTACAAACGATGACAAATTTGAGCATTTGGTAAGAAGAGTTAGCCTTATTTAAACACTTGTTTGTTGTCATCACCTAACCTTGGTCTACATAACTGCTGGCTTTTATTCATTCCAGATGTAGGCTTTGATTCGATTATAATACATGGAACAAACTTAGGTAATTTCTGGTTAGCTCTATGTGTGTGTGTGTTTTGATCGAAGAACATAGCCGAAGTTTACATGGCTAATGGCTGCTGGCTTTCAATCCGTAAAATCACTTCAGGAAATACAGTCATGTAAATCGGAAATCCAAGGAAATTTCATAGTTACCCCCTTGCACAAAATTGCCATTAGGCTATCCTTCTTTTTCTCTATGTATCTGTATCCTGATTATTCGAATTTTGAATGAATCAAAAAAAAATTTTCATCCCAGTTGATTTTGGAATATCTGCACTTAGCTGTATTAAAGTCACAGATTATTAACTTAAAAAAACACTAAATTAAAAAAAAAAATGGCTCGTTATTTTTTACATCTACTAAAAAAAGTACTATGGACAAGTTCATGAGCTTTGGGGATTAAAAAAAACATTTTCTCATCCATTGCATTGCTCTTTAAATTATATACAATAAAAAAAAACAATAGCTCAAAATGTTCCAGCTGTCGATTAATGTCCGCTTATGAAAAGGAGATCACCTACAAGGTTGACTTAGGGAATTCTACTGTACTTTTTTTATTGATTGATACGTCTACATCTATTTTTCTCCTTCCCTTGGAATGGTTTTTGTGATTTTTGTGACGTGGTAGTGGTGACCTCATGGTCGAGCTTAAGTCAAACGACCAGGCAAAGAAGCTGGGAGCAATTGTGAATTCCTAGATATCCCTGTGACTGTCAGTCCTCACAAGAGCCTGAACAGTTCCAAGGCAGTTATTCGTAATCGTGATCTGCGGTGTTGCTCGGAGGAGAGATGGTGGAGGAATTGTGTGGCATGGGAAAGACGCTAACCGTTTGCTCTCTGTATCTGCCTCCCAATAACCCAGTTTCGAAACTTTCTGCAGCAGAACTCTTTGAACAGCTTCGGAAGCCTTTTCTCATGCTGAGAGTGAGAGACTTCAACGCACATTGTCCTGCGTAGGGTGACTCCCGCCGGGGGGGGGGGGAAAGGATGCTCGAAGAGTTCATTGCCGAAAATGACTTGATCATTCTAAATTCTGGAGAGCAAACTTTTGTTTATTCGGCATATCATTCGACCTCAGCGATTGATTTGGCAGTGGTTTCACCCTCCATTGCGGCCGAGTGTTCCTGGGCTGCCCACAGTGATCTGTGTGGCAGCGATCACTTTCCTATATTTTTAAGATTGTCCTCGTAGTTGAACAGCAGTTTAAATACTAGTTTTAACTTTTAAAAATCCGATTGGAACCGTTTTGGAAACAGTTTACTTCTGCTCGATGCGGCCAGGTCGTCCATACCCCTTCATAAAGGGACAAAATGTAAAACACGAAAGGCAAAAATTTTGCGCCTTCTTGTCATTTTAAAAAAGACGGCCGGATCATTACAGACCCAAAAGATCATGCTGATTATCTGACTGAAACTTTTTTTTAAAAACTCCAGCTCAAAAATTATTCTAAAAATTTTCAGCAAACGAAACAAAAAGCCGAAAAACAAAATTCAAAATTTTCATAGGAAAATAACGAACCCTATAATAATCTTTTTCTACTGAAGGAATTAAAAAATTCAATTAATAAATCAAATGAGTCTGCAGCAGGTCCTGATGGTGTTTACTATCAGTCCCGAGGCACCTTCCTGAATCCTGCCTGCATATTCTCTTTAAACTTTTTAATAACATTTGGACCACCGGGGACATCCCCCCATCTTGGAGGGAGGCGTCGGAAGTTCCAATTCCAAAACTCGGGAAGGATCCTTCTGATCCTTCCAACTATAGGCCTATTGCGCTCACGGGCTGCTTGTGTAAGACCCTCAAGCGGATGGTGAATGACCGACTGGTCCATGTGCTTGAGTCCAGAAACCTGGTGTCAAAGGTACAGTGCGGTTTTAGGAAGGACAATAGCACATTGGACCACTTGGTCAGACTGGACACCTTTATCAAAAAGGCTTTCGCCAGAAAAAAAGCAAGTTCTGGCGCGGTTTTTTTTCAATCTAGAAAAAACCTATGATACTCCCTGGAAGTATGGAATTCTAAAAGACCTTTTCGACCTCGATTTTAGAGGCAGGTTGCCCATTTTCATCTCAAATTTTCTAAAAGACCGCCATTTTAAAGTTAAAGCGGAGAACACGTTTTCGTCTTCCTACCACCAGGAAAACGATGTACCCCAGGGCAGTATTTTATCACTTATGCTATTTAACTTAAAAATAAATAATATAAGTAACTTTCTAAAAATGTAAATGCATCTTTATTTTTTTGTAGATGATATTGCCATTTACGCTGAGGGTAAACACCTGCAGCATCTTGAGCGCACCATTCAACTGTGTATAAATAATGTTCAAAAGTGGGTCTCCGATGATGGTTTCAGATTTTCGCTTTCGAAGACCACCTATGTCCATTTTCACAGACAAAGAATTTACACAGAGCCCACCCTTCATCTGGACGGCCAGCCGATCCCGGTGAAGGGTGAAGCCAAGTTTTTACGGGTCATTTTTTTTTTTTACCATAAACTAACTTTTACGAATCATGTGAAATATTTAAAAAACAAATGCTTAAAGGCATTACATTTATTGCGGATAGAACCACCGTTCTAAAGTTTTACCGCACCCTTGTCCGGTTCAAGTTGGACTACGGCAGTGGCGTATATCGTTCTGCGAAAAAACACGTTCTGAGAGCCCTGGACTCTATACATCATCAGGGCCTTGGTACTGCCCTGGGGCAATAAAAAATTAAAAACTTGTACGCCGAGGCTGGGGAGCCCTCTCATAAGCATTGGCGTACCAAGCTAGCTTTTAATTATATACTGAAACTAAAGTCATTATCCCAAAATCCGTGTCATGATATTGTATTTGATGCTGCGTTTTCTGACTTTTCTGCTGATTCTAAGTCAGTACCAGACTTGATTGCCAATATTTTTTAACATATTAAAAGTGCCAAAATCAATAATAAATACTATCGATAACCAATATGTCCAGTGTCCTCCACCTTGGGAGGAGCACCAGTTTCACGTTGATATTTCTCTAACGAAACAAAAGAAAGAAGATACCAGCGAGGTTGCTTATCAGAAGGAATTTTTTAGAATTAAAAAGAAAATTTCAAACCATTATGCTCTTTATACCGACGGCTCTAAACTGGTGGAAAAGGTTGCAGCCGCAGCCTATTTTCCGCAACGCCCAAACTGCTCGAAGGCATATCGCCTGAGAGCCGGGGCATCTGTCTTCAGTGCTGAGCTCGAGAGAATAGCCCTCGCGCTCACAGAAATAAAAAAAAAACCTCACTAAATACCATACACACTTTGTTATCTACAGTGATAGCCTGTCAGCCTTGCATGCTATTCAAAGCAAAAATTTCAAAATTAAAGACATCACTATCAGTATCAGGTGCCTGTACAATTTAATCCGAAAATTTCCACCCTATGTTCACATCTCATTTGTCCGGATTCCTGCTCACGTAGGCATCCGGGGGAATGACAATGTGGACAAACTTCCAAAAGATGAAGGTAGAAAACGGGAGATGGTAATGTGCAGGCTTCGGGTGGGCCACACATGGCTCACCAACAGCTACCTTTTAAAAAATGAGGAACAGCCTTTTTGCTATGCCTGTGACAGCCTTTACACTGTCCGGCATATTCTAATTGAATGCCCAGACTTTCAAGTCACCAGGAGGAAATACTTCAGTGTAACTGACATGTACAGACTCTTCCGAGAGGTCAATCCCTCTCGCATAGTGAGTTACTTAAAGGAACTCGGTGACTATAGAAATATCTGAGGCTTTGCACAGATTCCTTTTAAAGTTTTTCTCCACATATTCTGTTGGATTTGTAATGGATTTTTATCTTTGTATTAATTTGCTTGAGCATCTGATGGAAGCCTATGAGAGAGAATGAATGAACAGAAACCCTGAAATCACCGCTTAATTGGTAGACTGGGTATATCAATTATCAATTCATCATTCAAACCCCACTCCTATTTCTCTCTCTTTCTCTCTGCTCTCTGTTTCCCTCTTCCCCCTCTCTCCCTCTCTTTCGCCTACCTTTTTCTCTACCTCCCTTTCTTCTCTTCCTTCCTCTCCCTTTTCTCTCACTCTTTCCCTCCTTCTTTTTCTCTCACTTTCTCCCTCTCTCGCTCTCTCCCTTTCTATCTTCCTCTATCTCTTTCGCTCTACTTTCCCCACGCTCTCTTTTTCTCTCTCACTCTTGGGGGTGTCGGTGGCATAGTGGCTAGCGAGTCCGCCCTGAGATCTGCAGGGACCCTTCTGTTGCGGCTCGAGCCCCGCCACCGGCGACCTGGCCTGATCGAGGGCCTGAGAGCCTAAGAGATTTTTAAGATAACCTTGTTGTGGACTGACTATTTACAAAAACTAAACCAAATCTCTCTCTCTCTCTCTCTCTCTCTCTCTCTCTCTCTCTCTCTCTCTC
>BLXT01004662.1:308770-320145 GCA_019648995.1 Plakobranchus ocellatus
CCCCCCCCCCTCTTTCTCTTTTTATCTTCCTCTTTCTCTCTGCTCTCATGCAAACTTTTGTCTGCAAGATATGCATATTTTTCAATGGATTTACTGAGAATTAAATTTGAATTGGGTTGGCAAAAAATAATTATTTCATCAAGTTATTTTCATAGATACTACTGTATTCTCTCTGGTAATCACATTGCTGTGGTTGATTAATTTGAATGGTTTTATCCCCTACATTGAAAAAATGTTTTTGGCATCTCTGATATTTTATTGAAAAGGAACATAACATATCGTCTCTTTATAAAAAGTGTGCATTTTTCAGAGGAACAAAAAAATTGGGTTGCATATGCATCCTACTAGCTTGGCTTTGATTCAATTCATCATTATACTTTTATTATAGAGTTTACGGAATCAAAATTTTAAAAAGAAATAAATGATTTAAAGCATAAAATGACACGTGTGGTTTATTTGGATTGATTTTAAGACATTTTATTGTTCGTTCAGCCCTTTTTTAGCTTTCCTGCTCAAAGTATGTACTTTATCGCTTTCCATTGATACGAGCCCTTGGCAATAGTAAGACAAGAACACGTCACATTTGGCGCTTAAGTGTTACAAAATATCTTTTGCAAACAACATCCTAAAATGAGATTTAAAGGAAAGTCTTGCTCAAATAAGGTCATCTTGGTTGTATTACATAGTACATGTACTTTAGTCCTGAAAATCTCTAAGGAGACAAATATTTGGCCCAGATTATGAATTTTTTTTTTTTTTTTGGGTGGGGAGGTTGTTGGCTTTGTCCATTTCCTCGAAAGAAAAAAAAAGAAGCGTACTTTCAGGTAACTCTGTTTTAGATGGACTTTTGTTCAAATTGCCTATGCTATCTTAAAGTATTTTTGTAACGTGTTCGGAAAGAAAAATTTTCTATACCAATACACATATGTATACACACACACACATAAGTATATATGCGTCTGTATACCGGTATCTATAGGAGACTAGGCGATCATTTCGCCTCGTATTTCTCTGCACCGCTTCTGTAAGCAAGGTTATATTACAAAGTTCTTTCCTGATTTATACTCCATTTACTAAATTGTGAAAGAAATTTGTTTATATTATTGTATAGCACTTGGGCTTACTTAACTATTTATTGCGCAGGTGATTGAGAGCATTCCAAATTAATGTAAATGTTTAGCTCTCATGATCGTTCAACGGTAGCAGATACAATAATCATGAGCACAAATTCATTGAAGCTGTATAGATTGAAGACACGTCACGAAAATAAATGGAAAATTAATCATTTATGAACTGACTGCGTCAAAGCCAATGCGAAAAAGTTATTAGGAAAAATGCGTATCTCTAAACATGCCCCATGATTGCTAACAAATTATTATGGTCCACTTCGTTCTTTCCTCCTGCTTTTCCTTGCTCCTCCTCCTCATTCCCTGAAAACCTTATATCACCTTAAACTGAACGAATTATATGCGCAGAAACCAGTTCTTGTTCTTTTGTTGAAGTTGAAAGTTGAACGAGACTGAAAGATAAAAGCCATTCATGAATTTAAAGAAAAATATACATCATGATTTTTCCTCCAGCATAAACTTGTAAAATTGTTATCAAAGTCAATTCACTCCGTTGAAATTTAACATTATATAAAAAAAATTAAAAAAAAACTAAAGAGACGAAACATGAAAAGCGTAACATCTTGAGTAATTGATTTATGAAAAATTCGATAAATTGATTTTGATAATTTCACTGTAATTTTTTTCTTGGTTTTGTCTGTATTAGATTGTCCTTCCTTTGTCTTCATTAACTATGGAGTGACATTTCGGTTTTGATTCACTCATTCTGTCTTAGAATGTTAGTTTTTAAAAATTATAAACAGCGAATGAAATGGATCAAAGTAGTCTACATGTATGTTATCAGATATGAAAGATCGTGAACTAACTAAGGTGAAATTTACGCATGTTTTCTTACGAATTTTATAGTAAACAGATAGAATTTAATTTTTAATTTCGCTTTTTATGAGGAAGATTTTTTCATTTTAAAAAAATTATTTTCTCTTTGTTTTTGTTTGTGTGTGTGTGTGTTTTCATTACTAAAAATCTGGACGAACAGATAATTGTAAGAAAGTGCGAGAGGCATTTATTCAATACTTGGTTAAAATTAAACTTTTGGGCAATCGCTGGCCCGTATGCCGATAACTAGTTAGAACCCGCGACAAAATATTTATGCAGATGTCAGGGCCGGTTGTAAAAACAAGGATACCAACACCATTTATCCTTTGGGTAAAAATATATAAATAAATAAATAAAACAAACCTTAAGTCTACATAAAGAGGGCTATATTGAATATATTATCAATACATATTTTATTTGTTTCTCCTCGATGAATATCATCAAGTGAGAGTTTTTTAACATGGACGAGGCAAAACACAAACAAAAGGGCAAATACACAAAACTGGAAAGATTTTGAATAAGATTTAGAGATAGTCGCTGAAAAATGTATTGAAACATTATCTTAGACGTTCTTAGAAAACTCTCCATCAATGACTGGAAGAGAACCTAACCTCTTAAAGCACGGGTTGCGATAGCCCAAAAAAATCCTCAAGATGAATTTAAAATATGATGAAAGAGCAGTTCAATATTAAAAACTCAGCAGCCTGCAATCGCGATAGCTGAGAGCTCACACATCTTCTGATATATCAAGAAATTTAGCAGCGAAGAGACATGTTGGATTCATGACCTTGGCGCGGTTCGCTCCCTCCTGAGTGTCACTGTCAGGTCGAAACATGGCTAAAAAGTATTTTTCTTTCAAGGTTCTACTGTTTTGCAACCCTTTGACTACTTTGAGTATTTTATTTTCTATGCATACTTCAAACTGAAATTTAATGGGTAAATCTCAGTTGGCTTCTGTTATTTTGCAATGCTATAGAAAGCAACAATGAAAGCAGACGTTTGTTTTCTAAGCATATGATTTGGCAGAAAGTGTACACGCACAAATTATTGCCGAGGTGACGCCCAAATGTTCGAAATGATGCGGCGTGAAAGCGCTTCACCGCAAAAAGACTGAATAAATAATAGGCGTTCAATCAACAACTTACTATGATAAATTCTATAACTTAAAAGAGATTTTAAACAACGTTCCTTCCAAATTCATCCAACGCCCAGTTGGAATTGCTGAGCCATTTTCTACATTAGCTTTCAGTCCTTTTCGAGCCTGATATTATCAAAAACCATGTCTCTTTTCTCTTTGCCATTTGATTTTAATGTCTATTAATTTAACTGTCACCAAATGCGAGAAATTTCCGCGAATTGCTTGCCAAGCAATGTTTATTGCCTCCCCTCGGATTGTTGAAACATTTTTTTTTTTTAATTCGGTTTAGGTCCTCGTACAATCCGATACCGATAATAATTCTGTCTTTTTTTCTTCGCCTTCTGATTTTAACAACTGTTCTTTTTTTTTTATTATTTCCAATGATACAAAATCTCCTGCTACCAGATTAGGTAAGATCAACTATTTACATAAGAATCTAATTGCACTTTACATGATTTTTTTTTGCTGGGACTGAAAGGATCTCGTTGCTGGGTCACTTTAGTCCTTGAGCTTTGTCCCCGACATAGCTTTCCCCATCTTATTTTCTCCAAGAAGTGGTCTCGCCTTTGTCTTGAACCAATACATTGCGACAGTTTTATGAAAACCCCAATCATTTGGTACAGGCACAATAATTACCAGGGGCAGTGTATATATCAGTAGAGGAACTGAATTACCAAACTACCGAAGAAAGGAGATTTTAGCCAGTGCAGGGTAATGACGCTGTTACCACTCAGAGATAAAGCGTTAAAGAAAATTATTAAAACGGATGAAGAACATATTCCATCCGCATCTGAGATAAAAGGCAGGATTCAGAAGAAATAGATCACCCTTAGCCCTTTGGTTTTCCTGCGGATTATAATAGCGGAAAAGTCACTGGAATGGGGTACTTAACTATAATCAACTTCGTAAACTATTAGAAAGTATTTTATAACATTCAACCCACCCATACTGAAATATACTCCGACACTACAGCACCCGTTACAAATTAGTGACACTCATTCAAGCCTGCGACAGAAATACTTGCTGCAAAGTTACTTGAGATGGACAGTTTAATAAGAGCTTGTAAATAGAAACAAGAGTTGAGCAGGGTTGCATTTTGCCAACATTTTTTTCGTTAACCATTAGCTAGATCATAAAAATAAGCACAGACGGCAAGTAAATTGGAATACAATAAACATTATAATTATACAAAGCTAGATGACCTCGACTTTGCAAGCGCATTGGCTTTATAAAGGAAAGACAAAGATAATTATAGTGCAGATCTCTCAGCAGATAGATCTCATAGTTCACGCGGGTGACTCTGCAATTAATTAAGATCAACCCCATCGTCTCAGAAGATATAGAAACTCTGAGGAATTTGACTCTTCTGCCTATCTAGGCAGTAATATGCAAAGAAAAGGACAAACTGAAGCAGATGTTAAGACAACAGGCAACAAGAATCCTCGAAACAAACACCTTAATACGTTTCTTTAACATCAACATCAAAAGCGCCCTCCTCTATGGGTCAGAAATATGGAGGCTCCACAAAGGAACTACAAATAAGCTGCTTGAGGAGGATCGTCGTAATCCATTACTCCGGCACTGAGAGAAAGGAGGAGCTCTCTGAAAGGACAAGACAGCGAAGAGCCGGGTTGAAATCAAAATAAGACAGTAGAGATGAATTGGGCATACCATAAGAAAGTCAGTGAAGAACAGAACTCGCCAGGCACAGTGAAGATCGGATCTGGAAACAGAACTGAAAGAGATGGAAGCAAACTGGACAGCTGTGGCGAGATTAACTCAAGACAGGAAGGAATCAGTATTTCACAGAAGAGAATCAGACATTCTTTGGCTTGTATGTATGGAATTCCCAAATACTTTATCGACATCTCATACCATTTGTTCTCCAAAATAAGCAGTGATTGATAATTATGTGAACTCACTTTTTTTAAAAATAAAAATCAGAATAGCTATAACGAAGCTATATCGAAGCAAAATTTCACAAACGCAATATTATCAGACTGTATTGAGATAACACTTTCATCTTTGTATATTAAAAGCATTCAAAGAAAATCAGTTCAACGACACGACAAAGATTACATCTGGAGGACTGTTTTTGTCTAAGTGCAGTACTCGCTTATCAGTCCGGGACATAAATCACTTCACAAACTTTGTCTCTGTCACTTCACAACCCATTTCACAGACGCCCCTCCGAAAACACACACACACACACACACATACATACACAAAACATTAAACAATTTTAACAATAAGAGCCAAAACTACGAATCAAACAACATTGACTATTCTACAATTTTTTTTTCAAAAGTACATAGTAATTGAGCCTTATAGAGTTTGAGAAGACCTTTAATTCATGCGATATTTTGTGGAAACGCTGCTCCACTTATCTTTCTTATTCCACAGCTGATAAAGTTAGCAATATCACCTCGATTCAGTGTTCACATAACAATATTCAATTTTCAGCCCGGAGAGGTTACGATGACCTAAGACAACTAGGTCAAATTCTAAGATAACGCAGTAACTGGTAAAAATATAAAATTAATTTGGCTTTTGGCCGCTTGTGATACAGCTCTTTTAGCGAGCTCTCCACGAATCAAGAGAAATAAATTTAAAAAATAAAATAATTAAAAACAAAGAAGAAAAAAAACAATTATCTCTTGAAGTAAAATAAAGGCAAATTGGCATTGGCCTACCCGAACACAATATACATTTGACATATTATATATATATTTTTCTCATCAGAGATAGGCTAAATGCTGTTCTAACACAAAATTATATAAATTGGTTTAATACAGTTTCTTTGATTTGTTAAAAATTTTCTTTTTTTAATACTTAGGGAAAGCAATCGATTGAAAATGGAATTATCAGTCTGCACACCACTCTACAGGATTGTGAATGTGCTCGCTGTGTCCTCGGCCAGTGGTGTGACCAGTGTGTCAAAGGTCATGTCAGCCCATTGTTAAGTTGTGTGTTGGCTTAATAAATAAATTCCTTAAAGTTTCTTGTCGCACCGTGGCAAAGCACATCGCACCAGTAGCCACTGGTGAACCGGTTTAAGCCAGCTTCGAAATATGTAGCGTTGGTCAACTTTCTAAGTAAACCAAGTTCTTTTAGCACAGCGTTTACGTGTCACTGTTGTGGTCGCATAGGAAGAGAAAAATCATTATTATGGTTACGAGCCTAAGCTTTGGGTGTGCGGTTACAACCATGTCCTTCACTGGGCTTCACCGGTTGGCGAAACAAGCGAGGGCATCGCTGACATAGCCCCAGGTCTGGATATTGTAGGCCCAGTGTGCTGCTTGCAGTTGCAGTATGTGTGAAACGAAACTGAAGTTCAAGTTAGGCCAGCTCAGAATAAACTCAGCCTACCGGACCGAGGTTTTAGGCTAAATGTTTTTATCCCTTGATTGCAACAGGTTCACAAAACAGGATTTGCCAGATCTGACTTCACACAATTAACAAAAGACAACTGTGCCCAGAAATGAAAGAAAAGAAGAACTAGACTAGATCGATGGCCCACAAAAGAACACATTCTGTTCGCAATATTAAATTTTCTAGTTTTTAGTTGCCCCCAGATGAAATTACATTTTCAATGTTTTTGCTTTGTTGTCTTGAAATCTGGTAGTGATAAACGTGTTTAAAAACAAAGTTGGGAAAAAGAGGGCTAAAGCTTAGAAACGCAAAACAATTATTAAGCTATTAAAGTAAAAAGCTAGACACCTTTCATGAATTTGACCTTGAGCTTTACAAACAAACGTTTTTCTTTAAAGGACTGGTCAAATTTGCATTCAGTACACGGGCATTATACTTTAGGTTTTTTGTAAAGCCATGGCGACAAAATACAAGCTTGTGATAGTGCGACATGGAGAAAGCGAATTCACGTTGAAAAGCCTGTTTTGTGGATTCGGCAACGACGCTGACCTCTCGGAGACGGGAGCAAAAGAGGCAACTCACGCTGCAGAGGTAAGTGCGCACGCCTTGTAAGGAAATCATTTCAAAACAATGTTTCTACAAATTCTCTATTGTCGCGTGTTAAGTGTTTTTCAACGTCGGGATCGATAAATGCGTGTACTTCTGGTGTTTATCATCAGCATGCACTGCTTTGTTGTGCTCCAGGAAAGTCCAGTTGATCTTAATTCTTTAAACCCAAATTCTTACTTTCCAGAGGACAAATAATTATAGCATTTCAAGCGAGTTAGGCCACTATGTGTCTGTATTAGCCTGATTTGAATAAACTGCCTAGGACTGGTCCGTCCGTGTACGGGCAGGCCAAAGCCTTTTTTTTTTTTTTTTAATAATTAAAAGCTTATTTTAAAAAATGCCTCAAAGAAAAATCTTTTACAACAATTTGTTATCGATCACTCGCTGTAGACCAGTTATCAGGGCTCAAACATTAATCTTTTTACATCATGGTGGTTCGAAATCACGCAGTAACGAACGATTCATAAGTTGCATAAAATTATATCAGACAAGGATGCAAATTATTGCAGTATCTTTGTAAATGCTTTTGAAATGCAAACACAGTGCGTATGATGAAGTTCTGGCCTGCCTTTCCACAGTTGAATTAATTGAAGTAAACTACATTCACATTTAATTCGTGTTTAGGTTTATTGACAGGTTCATTACATCAGTAGCTTCCAAGTACGCCTGAACAGTAACCCAGTGTAGGCATCCATTTTTGAAAATTTATCATTAACTTTCTTAACAATATAGCATATTAAATTATTACTTTGCCTACATAACATATCTGTCATGTGTTTCTTCTCCCCAGCAATATGTAATTTTTAAGCTTGATTCGAAACGCGTCTTTGTTTAAGCAGTCATTGTCGAAATGAATTTTATTATTTTTTGTATCAATTACTATCAACATTTAGGCGTCTTTTTCGTCTCCGAAAATTAACCTTTCTCATAATGCCGATAAAATGAAGAAATGGCTTATACATCTTGAATGCAGTTGAAATGTGATTGTTAATTCTTGTTTAGAGTCGATTTCACTTTTTTAGACTAAACATATATATTCTATTTTATTTCATCATTGCATTTATTGAAGTAATAAAAAATAACTGATGTGACCGAAAGAAAATTTGTCCGGTTTAGATCCATGTTTTGCGCTTTCCTTCTTTCCCAATAAATTGACTTTAGAAAAAAATTCATATTGGTGGATATTTACTTGTAAAGGCTTTGCTAACTTTTCTTTTCTTAGGATTACAGCCATGCATTAATAGAGCCCATACAAAGTGAATTCCAAAAAGTTCAGAGAAAAGGCCTTTAGGTGCCTACTGATTCTTCCTTACATTTTGGTACAGCCCTTTAAAATTATTATAGTACATTTCGAAGAAATGAGATGTGGTTATTGGGAGTTTAGGTTGGAGTATCTAGAGGGAATTGATAATAAAGGCAACGAAAAGAGATGCAAATATTAAAAGTGTGCATAGGAGAAAGAGAGAAAGGGAGGAGAAAGGGGGAAAAGAGGGAGAAGAGAAGGGAGATAATAGAGTGGGAAGAGAGCAAGATAAAGAGAGGGAATTAGAAATAGTAAGAGGAATGTCTGTTTTAAAGCGAATTGATATCCACAAGTTTACCGTTTCATTTTTATATGTTTACATTAGTCGATTCGACCTTTTCAATTAGACAATGGTTTGGATCTGGGAAAGAACCTGGTCGAACTTCTTGTCACCATACCCTTCAATGAGCTAACAAAAGTATGTATATGTGAATTACTTCTGTCGGTATGACTCTGCTAGCCATTTAACAAAAAAGAGTAGGCTAGTAAGAATAATAACAACTTATTTTTTATAATTATTCTAAAGCTAATTTTCTTTAAATTGATTATTCAGAACGAAAAAAAAAATGCATACTGTGTCCTCATACTTGGTAATTGAGAATATTCTCGTTGAAAATCTCAATAGAATTGCATTGGGTTTCTGATGTTACGCTTGTGCGTTTTATCTAATATTGCTCACCTGTGCAACTTTTCGTTTAAATGCACTTAGTATAAACTATCTTATCCTTCCTTCTCTTTCTCTTCCTCCTTATTTTAACAACATTATCATCATCTTCAACCTCTTAATTATCATCATCATCATCATCATCATCATCTCATCATCATCGTCATCATCGTCACCATCGATGTCATATTCCGTTATCATAAAGTTATTAGTATTGTCATCTTTATGAATGTCACTTCAATGGTACTATTGTTAATGTTGCTGCTGCTGCTACTGCAACCGTTACTACAACTGCTACCGCTGCTGATGCTGCTGCTGCTGCTGCTACTACTACTACTACTATTACTACTACTACTATTACTACTACTACTACTACTACTACTACTACTACTACTACTACTACTACTNTACTACTACTACTACTAGGTCTACTTTTACTGCTGTTAATGCTATTACCGCGACTACAATTTTTTTCTGTTATTGCTTTCATCTTGTCTATCTCCATTGCTGTTCACGTTGTTTACGCTTTTCATGAGCGTAAACATTGACGTTATTGACTGTTCTTTACAGGCCTAGACTTGAAGTTTTGAATTGATGAAGTCCAATCATCAACACACATAATGTGTGTGTTCTCACATCCATATAAAAATAGCACAATTTAGGAGTATGTGCAGACTTTGCATGCACACATGCAATAGCACCCGGATAGGTATGACAGCATGCTGTGTGACATGCTGTGTGACATACCAGACGTGCAGTCCGTTCATAAAATAGTATTGATTTGATGAGGCGGTGTGCACTTAAAAATATCTCGACGTGCATCGGCAAATCATTAATGCATGTAGATTATCATGACAACTGAGGATTGTCTCATAATTATACCACTTTCGACGTGGTTTAAAATGAAACGCCTCTTTTGCCAACATGTGGCTGTGAGGAGTTTGAATTCACACAAGCATATTTGGCGAACCATGGGTGCAACTTTTAAAAAAATTATTATTACCCACCAAGTATCATTTTATTGACTAATCCGACGCATGGCTAGGTTATGATGATTTCTCTTTTAGGAATAGGGCTTAACGACGGCTGGAAGCTTCTTTGGCGCAATGGTTAGCGAATCTGTCATAAGATTTTCAGGAACCTCTCCGTCGCGATATTGAGTTCAAGCTTGTCAATGATGTCCGGCTGATCAGGGCATAAAGCTTGAGATCCCCTTCTAATAGAAGGGCAAAATGCTCAAAACCGATCACTGTTATCAGAGTCTTTTTTGTTCCTTTTCAAAATCCACAGCTTATCAAACAGGAGGGTATAGAATTTGATGTGGCCTACACGAGCGTGCTGAAGCGTGCTATCAAAACACTGTATTTGATTCAGGAGGTACTTGATTGCCATTGGTTGCCCGTCTTCAAAAGCTGGCGTCTTAACGAACGACATCATGGGGCGCTACAAGGTCTCAGCAAGTCCGAGATGGCGGAGAAGTATGGCGAGGACAAGGTCAAGGTGGGACCATGATTTTGGAAAGCTACGTTGTTGAATCAAAATGGTTTTGCTTCTTTAGAATAATTGTGACACACGATGCAGAATGCAAGACTGATACAACGCAGTCACTTGGTTACTTTCCCCCTTTTCATTTATTGGGCATTTTTTAGGCAGCTTTTCCTTTGCCATTATACTATAACCCCTGTTGGTCAATTGCTTGCCTGCCAGATTCTGAAATGAATCCAATGGATTTTTCCATTTTTCTGATATGACCTTTATAAAGAAGATGTATTTTTCTGGGTGCATTTAGTTCCTTGGACAAAAATGAACTGTACGCACATCATACCTCCTCGTTTGCATTACTGAATAGCGAATATTGTTACCAAATTAAAGTGAGCCAATGTTATAATGTCGCAATTATCGCAGTTCAGGGCTTTTGAATCAAATAAATAGATCTGCCGCGTAGTGTGTGAACAGTACGCATTAAATCAAGCATTGCTCTTGTCTGCTTTCAATTTTTTTAAAATATACAATTTTTATATTAGATAAAAATTGGTGCGATACATTTATTGCATGATCATAGGCATACAAAAAAGACTAATATGTTGCAGCGGCGAGTGGGCCCACAAGACAATAAGGTTTATTAAGAGCGCTTCGAGGAATCATTCCTCGAGTACCATAACTTAATTTATAGATGAGTTAATTCCAATAGCCTTCATCTAATATTTTAGCTGTAGCAAGGGTCAATTCAAAAGCTAGTGTTTATTTCGATAAATTGTTATCCAAATAGGAAAACCCCTGCTGTCCTGTATACCTATAACCTGGATTCAGAAAAAAAAAAATGTTCTTTTCTGCATTGTCATGACG
>BLXT01004662.1:321016-336780 GCA_019648995.1 Plakobranchus ocellatus
CTCTCTCCTCCCTCTCTCTCTTTCTCTCTCTCCCTCTCCCTCTCCCTCTTTCTCCCCCCTCTGCATATCTTTAACATAAACCAGTGACACCATATTTACCAGACATATCTGGAGAGAGGAAATGTTGAAGAAGTAGTTGGTGTCGTAGGTTGACTCACTATGTCTATAGAAAACTTCAGGTCTATCGCGAATAATTATAGATTTAAACTCTCCCACTAGTCAATGCGTTTTAATGGAGACCAAAAACAAGAAATCAACAATGTAGCGACTGAACTAATAGGCATTATGCCATTTCTTCATATAACAATCTCATCTCCGATTTAGCTCTCTATCTTTTGAAGTCTCGTTTTATGGTCTAAATTAACTGTATTCTTTTCAATCTCCTGTTGAGCTCTCTCTCATTTTCCATAATTCTTTAATCTCTGTCGCCCGTTCTGCTCTTCCTATCAACCCCGTTTTTTCGTTCTTTTTAAGCTTTTCCTCTTTCGTTTTGTTCTGTTAGTAATCTCAATAGCAGTCCTTTTCCCAATTTTCTCCCCCCCTCTCTCTCTCTCTCTCATTTACGCCTGTATTGCAAGAGAACGTGCTGTTTTGTTGAATTACGAAATGGTATAGAAAGTCACGCTCTTTTTTGCGTCATCGCTTTGGCTATTAACTTGTTCTTTCTATTAGAAATCAGCCTTCTAAATGAAAACGTTAACCATGTACATACTTCCATAATACGGTGTCTCTTTAATGCAACTTTTTACCAAATTAAATCACCTGAAGTATTCTTTTTTCGTTAATGAGGGGCTTAATCTCTTTACTGACCGATTCTGTTAGGCCTAATCGAAATTAATCAATGTCCTCCAAGCTTCCAATGAATGATTTCATGAGGACGGTGAAAGTTTGGTAACTCTTTATATCGTTCTTTTTCTCTGTCTTGTCTTTCATGAAATTAATTTTTCCATGAATAGCTAAATTGAATTTTTTTAGCTAGTATTCTATATTTTATATTTTGTTTCGTTTAGGAATCTGGGAAAGAGAAATGGTTGTGATGCTTATGATGGGTTAGGCAGTGCAGAAAAGAGAGAGGAGGGAAAGAGGGAGAGAGAGAGACAGAGAGAGAGAGAGAGAGAGAGAGAGAGAAAGAGAGAGATGAAATTGAAGACACTAAAGAAAAGACGGCCATTTCCTCCTCATTCTCTTTCTTTTGTATGTTCACTCTTCCCCCTTTCTATTTTTTTCCTTCACTGTTCAAACCTTTTTTTACTTTTTCTTTCAAAGAATTTCACTGGCCTTCTTTCAAGAGTCTAGAATGACAAGGATGTGGGCAGCCGATGAGTCACATTCAGCTGTCACTTTAAATCCTTTGCGATATTGCCCAGGCTGTATTTTTTTTTTTAATGTTTGAATTGACCAATACAGGTTCAATTCATCCATATATCTTTTATATAAACTTAATGTAAATAAGTATCTGCCAAGAATTTTAAGGCTTCAACCTTAAACAGATACGCATTGCCAGTAAGTCAATTTTGTTGCCAACATTTTTGCCTTCACTGGTCCAGATCAATAGAAGCATGCCAAAGAGACGAATATTACAAAGGAAAAAAAAAAAAAACTTCAATGATTGCACTACTATACTGAAGTATTTTTCGTCCTATCTTGTCATAATTCTGCAAGCTTTTAAAGGAATTACCCTTTTCGTGTAAGATATGAAAATGCCAGCTTCAGAGCATTTCGACAGCGGGCACTCAGCACTAGACGTAATGATTATTAAGGGCGACGAGCAATGGCAGAGTAATAATACACTTACTATGTTGACATTTAATACAGGTCTGACCTGTCTCCTTCAGGAATCGAACGGCACATCGTCGGTCTTTAAATCTACGCGCAACTAATCTGCCCCCCCAGACACACTCACAAAACAAAACAAAAAAAAAAAAAAACACACACACACACACACATACATGTATACACATTTTATTTCTCCGTCATAGCTGCCCTTACAGTTTGACATGCACTTGCACACGCAGGCAAAGAATCAAAGGGAAATTAAATGCTAGGCTGCTTTCTTTTCCCATTTTTTCGCTTTGATTAATTAGTGAGTTCTGAAAGCCTCTGCAAACTACTTAAGGAAGCAAACACCTCAGTGGAAAGCAATGGGCTAAATTTGAGTTCTGCTTTGGATGAGTATCTTTGCTCTTTATCTCTTCTTCCTCTTTGTGGTAAGAATAAGATCTCGGTAAATGGGTACAGGCGCTGAAAATGGTAGTAAATACAAATTAGCAATGTTTTAAAGGACGGCATTCTTACGATTTCAACAAACTATCAAAACAACAATCAATTAAAAAAAATAGCAGGCGTTCAAATGCTTATCTTGGAAGTGGAGAGTAAGAAGTGAAGAAAGCGCAGATTTTTTTCCATAGTGAATTTTATTTACGGTGTTTTTATTGTATGAATTATGCATTTGCCCATTCAAATGTATTATTTTTTGGTAATATCATTGAACTATATTTTGATTTTCACCATTTTCGTTTACATATCTTTGCATGCATTAGAGGATGTTCATGCTCTCAGTGATTGTTGAGTAATCCTAAAAATTAAACCCCCACAATCCTTTTTTTTTTTTTTTTGCTTTGTTTCGAATTGTTAACAGCTATGGCGTCGGTCTTATCACGTCCGCCCAGATCCCTTGGATAAAACCAACGAGCGATACTGCTTTAATGCCAAGCCTTATGCAGTGAGTATGATCATTACTTTAGATAAATACATAGGGCCAAGTTGACATTAGTAGTCTCAATGGTCTGCTTCATCGTATGCATATCTTGCGTATGATTAACAATGTAGTAAACAATAACAACAATATGAAATGTTTTTCTATGACGACATTATATGTTAGTAGTAGTTTAGAATTTAAATCCATCATGTAAAATGTTTGCTCCATATATATGTTGATAATTAATAGATAATCTCTATTATTCTTTTGCATTATATTTTTCTAACGTGATGGTTTATGTAGTGTACCGTTCGGCACCGCATTAGAGATCAGACCTCTTGAGTGCATCTTAAATGATTACATGTAAACTTAAGTTAAAATGGTATGATAAAACACACGTGAGACTAGAAACAATTAAACAGCCTCAAGCGGGTATAGAGAGCCAGGCGAATTCACCGTTTGAATAAAGTAGTACTGTAATGTGCCTACACCTCTGCTTACACTGACCAAATACAACGAAATTCGTGCCTTGTACATTGGAAGTACAGTTCCGTGTGCAATGGCATTTTTAGTTGAATAAAGTCGGATAAGCGATTATAAGGTCTGGGGAAAATATTCATTCCTGATCATGCTTAAATTCTTTTCAAATACATGTATTTAAAATATTGCTGAAGGCCTTGAGTCTCTCGGTGAGCCAAATTCAAAGTGGTTCAAGATAAGAGGATGAGCAAAACTGGTTCCAACGTTATAATGTTTAGAGTTGGTCTTAGTGACTCATTCTCAATTGCAACAGCAGACAGCAGATGTGGGCAGATGCGTCGCATAATACCAGGCTTTGTATAAATATGTAGGCCTATAATGAGTAACATGAGGAATCATCCCTAGGTTTAAAAAAGATGCACACTTTGTCAAGCAACTTATTGGTTTAGTAGTCCTATTATGTTTTTTGTTTTTATGACTCTTATTCTTCGTATTATTATTATTATTATTATTATTATTATTATTATTATTATTATTATTCATAGAGAAGTTTTTTGTTGTTGCAGTAGTTGTAGTCGTTGCTATTTTTGTAACTGTACGTCTGTTGTTTTTTTGTTGTTTTTTTTTTTTGGTCAAAGACATGTATATATTATTTTTAGGCAGTTGATAACAAAAAGAACCCTGTAGACTCCATTAAATAATAATAATAATAATAATAATAATAATAATAATAATAATAATAATAATATCCTCATAATATTTTCATAAATTAGCATGGTTTAATACATGAGCTCTCTTTACTTATGGTCTTCCACAACTGGGTTGACAGGAAAAGTTTTAGATTACAATCTTAATGCGTCTGAACATTCAAAGTAAGCCCTAACTTACTTAATTCTATACCCACCCTTTCTAATTTATTATGGTGGCAGGATTCGGAAGGGATTTGAAACGTGGCTTTAAGTTAAAGCAGGGAACGCTGATAAATGAAGCTGCATTTATTAGGCCAGGCACACTGTTAGTGCCACTGTCCAACTTTGTTAATGCTTGGATAGAGTTTGCCTTGCTGACATGACAACAGCGCTATGCTGTGTAATTTTGCCCCATCGTTACGTAACCATACTGTGTTGAAAATTGCAGGTGACGTTTTTGGGCATTTCAATGTCACATATTCAAGAACTGTTCATATCGATATATGTATGTTATGATATTTTACCCCTTTCTTTTTATATCTCTCTCTCCTCTCTCTCCCCTGTTCTCCCCTCAACCCCGCCTCTCTTTTCCCTTTCACTCCTCTTTTTACCCTTTTATTTATATCCTTCCACAAACTCCACACGTTCTCTCCTTCGTTTTTTCTTCTTTTTCTCCTTCCCCTCTTTCTCCTCTTCTTCCACCATCTTCCTTCCTCCTTCTCCTCCTCTAATACTTCCTTTCCCTCTCCTCCACCCCTCCTCATCGCCCCCTACTTTCTCAAACCCCCTCCCTTCCACCACCTCCTCTTAGTTATTTTTTTATTTATTTATTTATTTATTTATTTATTTATTTATTTATCTATTTATCTATTTATTTATTATAATAATAACAATATTAATAATAATTATATTATTATTATTATTATTATTATTATTATTATTATTATTATTATTATTATTATTATATCTTCTAGTGTTTCTCTTTTCTTTTGCTCTTTGTGGTTTCTCTCTTTTTCTTTCTATTCCTGATTATCTATTTCTTTTCTATAACATACTATTTAATATATATATATATATATCTTTCTGCATTGTGTGTATTTTATGACTTGTTCGCATGCATGTATTGTAAGTGAGTATGAAAAGATGTCAATCTTTTTAATGCATTTCTGTTGTTTTCCTCCTCCCAGCCACTCTGCTTTCCTTTTTTTTTCCTTTTGCATTCTCTCTCCCTCTTTTTGTATCACTCTATTTTAACCTGGCTGTCCCTCACCTCTGATTCTCATCTTCCTTTCTGTATTCTCGCCTTCGAAACTTTTTCTTTTCTCCTATGTTTTGCTTCTATAATTGTGAGACCTGAAGACAAACAATGTGTCTCAGTCTCCAAAACATTTCAAGCGCAAATGAAATCTAGAGAAAACATTTAGTTTCCTTTGTTTTTTAATGTCCTATAATATGAAATGTAGTGGAACTGTCATGCTGCCATAGACACTTTTAGAGCAAAAACATTGTAAAGCAGACTTTTAAAAAAGCTGATTTGTTGAAGGGATCGTTTTCCGCCCCTTTATCTGCGTAAGACATTTTCAAGGCAATGTACAGATGTTTTTAGGCTGGAGGCTCAATTTCTAGGCTTTTGGTTGGAGATATGCTCACTAATTACTCTTTCGGACAGTCCCTCGATCAAATCTAAGCCGACAAAGACTAACTAGAACACAGTCAACATACATTATAAATCAAATTCTCTTGTAGTTACTTCATACCTCATCACTTTTCGTGCCTTTTTAGGGACATCATTTTATACAGGAATTTAAATTGGATCTTAATCATAAATCCATTCAAATTCTCTGCTCTATCTGACAACATATTATGCTATTGCGACCTCATTTGAATAATCATCACTTTTTTTGTCTTTTATAGCATATGGATCAAAGCATGATACCTGACTGCGAGAGTTTGAAAGATACTGTGGAGAGACTGCTGCCTTATTGGTATGACGAAATAGCACCAGCAATCAAAGTAAGTGTGTCACTTCATATTCATTGATGGTACTGATTTTTTCGATGTAGGTAAACTTTGATAACACTTTTGGGGAATATGTTTTTAAAATTTATTATGAGTAAACCATTAATCAAAGTTTGCTGAGGTGTTATCAGAAAACAACAAAACAAAAACAAACAAAAAAACTGAGACTGAAACAATCTTGATGCATATGGCAAAGTCGTATTTATAATTATAAATATGAGCTGAAATAGAGAAAAAAATGAGACTTTTTTAGGGTGTTTGTTTGTTTTTTGTTGTCTAAAGTAAGAATATTTCAAATGAAATATTATTTATAATCTGATATTTTTCTTGTATAGTGTCAAAATTAGGTGAAGCCGATTACAGTGGGCAAGTTCTGGGTTTTTTTGTTTTTCAATATTCATCCACATCCCAGTTAAAAATTTTCTTCCTACAGTGTGGCAAGCGAGTTTTGATTGTCGCGCATGGTAACAGTTGTAGATCACTGGTCAAATTCCTGGAGAACATCTCTGATGATGATGTCATCAATGTAGAAGTCCCTCAAGGTGAGATGTAATTAGATTGTAGTAGTTTAAAACTGACCAGCAATGCATTAATTGTTATGAAGTCAATATGTGGAAGCGTTTGATTTTTTTTCATGTTTAGTTTTCTTTTTTACTCCCCTGTCTTGACTGGCTTACATTTGTCAAACTCAGTTTTCTTTTTTACTCCCCTGTCTTGACTGGCTTACATTTGTCAAACTCTAATGTTTTGGACAAGCATGTTTTCCAATCCCAGAATTACAAAATAGATGAAGCCTACGATGATCATAATGATGATGATAACAATGTCAATAACCATGATGTATGGTGATTAACAAATACTGATTAATGCGTTTAGTGAGAATGTTTATGTGTAATGCATGTAATCCTTTAATTACAAGTTGATAATGGAATGATAAATATGATAAACGTTATCTTTGTGAATAGTTGCACAGAGCGATGATAGTAATGATGTTTTGAATAAGAGCAAACAGATTCATAATGAGAGTGTCATTTAGATGAAAATCAGGGTCCTATTGATGAGAGAGATAGCGATGAAAATGACAATGGCAAGTTCCTAGTTGAGGCTACTGAGTAGGCTGTTTCAGTAAGTACAGAGTGAAGGGAAATGAATTTAAAATCCACCTGTAAGCTTGAAATAACAATGGCAAGTTCTTATTTGAGGCAACTGAGTAGGATGATTCAGTTTAATGTACAGAGTGCAGGGAAATTAATTGAAAATCCTCCTGTAAGCTCGATAACATCACTATTTTGTTTCTTTCATGAACATTAACTCTCTTTCACCAGGAATTCCCTTAATCTATGAGTTGGGCGAAGATCTTCGGCCTGTGAAACATTACTATCTTGGATCTGAGGAAGAGTTGGCAGCTGGCAAAGCTAAACAGATCAATCAAGGGAAGCCAAACTTTAAGGGATATTAGATTACATCAAATGAATGCAAAAAATTTAAATGTTTTATTGCGAGGAAGATGTGTGATATTTATTTTGAAATGCATGATTGACAAAAAAATATTTATACATGAAGTATATTTGACAAAATCTATCTCTTCATAGATCATGATCATGTGATTGCTCTGCTGCTGTTGACTGTTCTTTTGCTCATAACCCACCAAATTTCTCACTGTTCCCCCACCACATAGGTTTGGCTGTATTTTTAGTTTCCCACTCAAGGAGTAGAAGTCGTCTGCAAACAAAAAAAAAGAAAGAATTTTTCATATTCTTATGGTAGGGCATCATGATTATTTTAAAAATTAAAATACTGCTCACAGTACAATTCTACATTTGGTACATGATTGAAGCCTGGGTTTATTCAAAGTCGAAAAACATTGGTTTTACTTTTTCAAAGCTTGACAAAGTCCACTCATAAAAACTATCATTAGTCTCATGGTAATGTTAACTAAGAATAGTAGTCCAAATGTTATATGTGTTTATTTATTGTTCCGAGGAGTCAGGAAAAAATTGTTCACAAAAAATGTGCATTTATTTTTTTTAAAATTTACATGAGTATTTCAGAAAAGAGATAAAATAACCTTCCTGTGAGCAAGGTGTGCCTTGACGTAGACTCAAGCTAGAAAGTTTTCTAAGATACTAAGTTAAATGGAGACTAAGAATAATAAACCATTATCAAAAATCACCATTTGACCTTCACACATATTTAAAACACTATCAAGAATCACAGTTTGGCACTCACACATATTTAACCACCATCCACATGAATTTTGAACTCCCTAAAAGGATTCATCACTTCTTTGTCAAGGTAGAGGAAAATTAAGCAAAGCTTTAAAAATAAGAATGCAAAATTCATCCCAAACCTTTGCCAATCAAAAAAGTTGGCACTTTTTTTCTCTACAATTCTAGAGCACACCTGATTCAACCAATTCAGAAAACTGTGATATATAACTGTGGCAAGATCATCTTCTTAGACTCGTAATGTCCTATGCAATTGTTGCATTATTTGTATCCTGCCTTCTTTTTCCTTTGTTACTAATAAAATAATGCTATTTATTTGTACCGTATACATGTAATGAAACAATGCATGTGCTTGTTGTCTGATTCAGTTTTATTTTTTTAAGGTTAAATCTGCCAATCATTGAATTTTCCCTTTGATGCTGCCCCATATTCTGAATAATTATGTGAGTGTTCTATGGGTAAATTCCATTGCATAGAAACATATATGTACCTGTCATATGTTTTACATTTTTCAGAAAAAAACAACTTTGTGAATTTGTTTTACTTAGAAAAAATATAAATTGGTTATAAGCAATAACTGCCTCACTCTATCAAATTGCTGTTAATAACATTAGCAATAAATATTTGCTCAGTGCAGCAAATCATTGCAGCTCATGTGCATATTTTAGATATTCCTTCAGTCATAAAACCCATCTCTATCTTTTGTCTATTTTTATTCTCACTGCTCACCGTCTTTATTCTCTGTTTCTTTCATGTTTTTTATTTTCGTTTTGTCTGTCAGAGAGTGCTTTCTCTCTCTCTCTCTCTCTCCCTCTCTCTCTCTCTCTCTCTCTCTCTCTCTCTCTCTCTCTTTCGCCCTCACTCTCTTTTCTCCCACTTTATCTCCCTCTAATACGGTTCCAGACAGCACTTATTATAGCAAGCATGCACAGTATTTAGTTTTATAATAATGAGTATAATTATTATGATGATATTGCTTGTAAACGTAACGTGCCTCCAGTGAAAATCCATGTGCATTGTTTTATTTTTACCCCTTTTATACCCGATCTTGGATGATCCACGTTCTCTGTACAAAAGGAATGAAAGAAATCACATTTGAAGGATTCCAAAAAAAAACCACAGTTTTTAGCCCAAGATGATCTGTTTCTTTAAATTATATCTTGATGGTTTTCTACATTGTAAATAAATATGATTTTGGAAGCCATTATAATATTTGTAAGAACTAGTGTTAGATCTGGTCGAGCTCACAAGTACATTTTATAACAATAACTATTCTTATTTTTAAAAATGATTTTTACTTAGTTCTTGTGAGTTTTTTTTTTTTTTCACACAAACTTCCTGTTCAATTCAATGATATTCTTGTAATACAGCTTTTATGTATTTATGATGTTTTAGGAAATATTAACAAATTGTCAATGTTGAAGAGCCATCAGAATGATGGTTGGAGTAAATCTTCATCGTTGGTTAATATCATTTTTTCTTGTCTTTGTTCAATCCATAATTGCTCGTTTTGTCATTGTTTCTGTTAATTATGGCTGTATGCCTTAGGAATTGTTGCATGATTAGTGATAGAGGAGTGAGTTCTCCCTGAAACCACCCAACAAAGCTTCAAAAGAGAGTGGATACTCATCAGAGAACTCTGATGCCTAGACCGTCAAAAATATTTATCGAACTGGTTTAAAATGACTAAACAGGTTTAAAGCCCATTTTTTTTCATTCTTTATTAGCAATAGTGAACAATAGAATGAAATGGTCTTTACACTGTGAAAGTAGTAACTTTATCGTATCAATATTGAGAGCAGTCTTAGAAATTTAGTAAATTATAAGTAATGAAGAACAAGAAACTACACTGACAGCTTATTTTAGGAATTTTGGGTCTTGATCCCAGTTTGAAAAGGGCTTTTGTATTTCTTGTTTTTGTTCACTGTCACGCCTCCTAGCTTCAAACAAATCCCTTTTAATTACCCATAGGCAAGATGGAGATGTGAACAGTCTTTAACCTATTTTAGACAAATTTTTAGTAATGTTAGCGGGTTCGATGTAAAGTTTTGTAGATGTTAGTAAATTTAACCACTCTTCCTTGATCTAGAATGAAGTATGGCTCAGTGCCAAATCTGGCGGAACCGGTTCTATCCCAGTAAACCAAACAAGCATTAGTGGCGATGCCGACAGAGTGGAGTCACTTTCCCCTCACCTTTTTGCCGCCTGGCCCTAATTTGGGGAGTGTCAGATTTAAAATACAGAAAATGCATTGCGAGCGACAGAGTAGAGTCACCAACCTTTCACCTCCCCTTCTTGACGCGCGCCCCCACCAAACCCCCAAAAAAGTTGGTTACCTGAATTTTAGTGCAGCACTAAAATTTTTTGCACCTTCTGTCACCAAAACCCCGATTCGGTATGTGCTCACCCACTTATAGACGATACAAAAGGGCTTGGCCTACACAAGACCTTTATTTTCTCTCTAAAATTACGTATTGGACTGTATCAAGAAACTTCAAAAGCCAAGGCCCCCAACTCGGCCTTCTATCCCCTTCAGTCCAACAAATGGAAGCAAGCCTATGCGCACCAATTTTACTAGTCTACTACTTTAATAGTGGGCAAGCTTAGTCACACGTTTCAAGTCAGAAAATAAAATCTGATACTGAAAGAAAAAAAATCATAAGTGGCACGAATCTTTGAAAATTATTTCGATTCTTGCCTACGTTATTTATAGTTTCACCCAAACCTTTACAGTACCACCTGACAGAAGCTCTGAAAACACTTGTGAACTCAGTCGGGCATGTATTTTAAATGTAAGCTTAGTACGTCACCGGTCGCTTTATTGCGTCAGTTTTTTTTTTCTTTTTTCTCTCAAATTTAAAACAAGAAGAAATCAAGTTCCTTTTTTATTTCAGTAAACTAGAGAGTTTTTCTAGATCTATGCCTCTAAAAGTCGCGAAGGAGGCACATATCCCATCGCTTTACTCAGTTCAGGAGGGACTAAACAATCGTCGTTGTTTTGTTTTGTTTTGTTTTTTCATAAAAAATGCGTCAGTCTCGTATTGTGGCAACTCTACTCATTTAGTATTGTTCTGTTTATTCAACTTAAAAAGCTTGCGAGAAAAGACAAAGTCCAAGAAAAGGGTTATTGTTGATGTAAGTAACTGACGAGAAAAGGAAGCATAGAAGAGAAAAAACCCAACAGGACTATTATTTGGTGAAAAGGTTATTTTTATGGAGAGAGGTAGGAATGTCGAATTAAATCGCCTGATTTTAAGAAAATTTAATTTGAACATAACCATTACAATAACGAAGAGAGAAAAACTCATCCTTTTCTTGAAGTATGATGTGGACAAAATTAGTGCATACCACTACCAGACATCTCACTTGGTAAGAGTCAGGTCTATAGAGGTGGTCGTTCGTAGCAAGTAGCTTAGATCTGCTACAGTTTAAAATAAACATATTTTTTACAGATCGCTTGGGACACAAAAAAGATGAACTAACTGTAAATTAAATTAGTCTGTGCTCGAGCATAAGTTTTTAATTTTTTCTTTCCTTTTTTTTTTTAAGATGAAGTTGTGATGCATTTCAACTTTGAACATTAAAATGAGACAATACATGAAGATCGGAAATTTTAAAAAGGAAGCTGCATTGATACAATCATTTTGTATTTAATGTGAACAGCGAATTTTATGAAGTGAAATGTTAATCAGTTTTTGAAATGATTAACCATTTAAACAGATTTTCATTTAGTGTAAGAAATAAGCTATCAGTCTTTGTTATGGTTGTTGTCAACAAAGCATAAAGAGCGGCATTCGTAAACAATTTTAACAATTGCAGAGTCGAAACAAACATCTGGAAAATTCAATACCTTCTGCCGATTTGACACAAGTAAGCGCATTGGTAGTGCTACGCGCGAAGGCGCCAGTCTTGTCTGAAGAAATAAGCAAGGCCATTTATTACACATGTATCAAGCAATACAAGAGAGACTCTTTTTTTCGATAAACACTGCTAGTCTTGAGAAGAGCAGGAAATGGTACCGAAGGTAACAAAATCCACAAGAGCAACAAATCTTTTGTTGTGTATAGAGCTTACTAGGAATCTCCTTTGGTCAGACCGCATAGAACTGGAAATACCCAGTAGGTCCACAAGTCTACGCCAAACTTGTCACAACTTCTCCGAACTCATTTCTCTGCCTTGCTGCGTTGCGAGGTTTTGCTTTCAAGTTAAGCCTACGTTTATACACTGTATTGGCGTCCACATTTCAATTTCTTATCGCCTAAACAGTTCAATACACAGGTCGCCAGTTTTATTCTAGAAAAGCAAATCAAATAGAATTATTGGCTATCAATTTGAATGACCCCCTCAGTTGAGCTGATTTATGAAGCTACCATCCAATTGATTTTAATTTAAAACTTTTATCAATCGACAGCGTAACATTATTTCAAACCATAGTAGGTCCACGTTTCAACCTTGATAACTGTTAACGCTTCAATACAACAATATAGAGGACGTCTAGTTTTGGCTATCAATTGGAACGGCTCTCTTTGGTTTTCGAAACTGCCAGTTAGCTGATTATGATTATAATTTTTATCATTCAATCATGCACAAGTGGAATTAAATCCGGTACATTATGGCCGCGCAATTATCTGAATAAGCGTACAATGAACTTAAATTCTTCTATAGCCGGTTTCCTTTGCCTGTTTCAGTTCCCTCACCTCAGTTACGCTTTTCAATTACCGCCTTACAATTGTTGTGGGGGTCAGAAAAATGACTGCTTAAAGTGAGATACTTCCTCCAAAAATTGCTTTCTCAGTTTTTAAGGAAACCAGTATAACTTAAAAACGATTCGAATAAATTTCAAAAATTCACACCGCACACTCTTTTAGCCATTGTTCAAGAATTCAAACTTTAAAAAAAACAACAACAACAAAAAAAACCCCTCTTTTCTTTTCTAAGGAGGTTTCACTTAGGAACAATTACACATACAAGCCTCTGAAGCTTATTTTCTGACTCGGCCACGATAATCGTATAAACTTTCGGACATTACATGTTTTATCACAAACATTCTAAGAATTCTTAACAAACCACTACATAATTTCTACCATTCATATCAAGACCTCTCTAGAGATTATTTTCCTGTATCCTGTGTTTGTCTCAATCCACTTTTTATTGTTTATCATACAAACACTAAATTCTCCATCTTCTTTTTTCCCCTTAGCTTGGATCCTAGTACAGACGTCTTAAAATAACTATGATCTTCACAATCTATGTCCACTTATGTTATACATCCTTTAAAAAATTGCCCGTTAGTCCCTTTTCCGACGATTTTTAAAAGAAAGCTGGAAGGAAAAGAAGAGATGGGGCAGATTCCACATTTCCATCCCCACAATATAGTTTCGACAACATATTTTTGGTGGCATTGGCATTTTTTTGAGTGTGTGAGCATTTCTTTTCTTGCGAGATCAAGGCTTCCAGTTTTCATAGCGACGGGTTGTCTAGACTCCCGACACTGCGTTGACCCAGATGTAAAACTATTTTTAGATGTGACTTAATGATCCTCTAAACTCGAAGTGTGCATTTATTTGTGGCCTCAGATAATCCGAAATACTAGTGACAATGGAGATCAATTATTCTAAAGAACCTGTTGTTTTTTTTTTTCTGAACAGGAAAATAGCGACACTTCTCTGAGCTTGTTAATTAAAAAAAAAAGTGTTCGAAGAAAAATAGATTGTGGGGGTAAAAAAATTGTGCTAGTTAATTTTACAGTCCAGTGCTGCTCAATATTATTGTGCACTAGCAAGATGTCTGGCAAACAGATATCTCTCTGCAAATTTATTTCATTTCTACATTGTGCTAACGAGCACATTCACTGTTTTAATTTTGCTGCTAGGGGCCGGGCTGTTAGATCTACTAACCAGCACGACGCAAATCCTCAACACACGGCTTCACACGGCTAGCTCACTCGCCGAGTCGCCGGCCGGCACGCATGTCTTGCGTCAACACGGGTCAGAGCTATTCATGTCAACACAACATGCTAGGTCTAAATTTTGACTGCAAAGTGAATCATAATACTGCATTCTAAATGTTTTGATCACACCATCAACAAATAAAACTGGACCTATATCAGAACTAAATCCAACCAAAATTTCCTTTCTACTGATGTCTTTCACCTGCGAAATTGCCTATGCAACACATCTTCATCAATAGATTTATTTTTCCCATCCTCCACAATGTCTATTCAACCTGCTACAAATTTGGTCAGATTGTGTGAAAGAGCCAGCAGATTTTTGTTGCGATCACACGTAAAGCATGCCTCAAGCCTTTTGGGAAGAAGAAAATGTAAGTAATCAGAGTGAATACATAGTTATATTGCTTGAATATTAATGTAAGACAGCGATTCCTACTCTTTAATCATGATTTGTATGTATGCAAGGCACAGCAAAACCTATGACATTATGAACTGTGGCTAAGATCTAATAGTCTCTATGGAGACACAAACTACAATTAATACTGTTTACTTTTTCAACGTTTGATTCAGTTTTAACAATCGATTTCTAATCTCCATTAAAAAAAAACCCCACCAAAACAAAACAATAAACTATTGATCATACGCTTATCCTATTTTTTCGATACCTGTGCAAACTTAAACCTACCGTAGGCTAAGTAATAAGACTCGTCGTTTCCTCACCTTCTCTTAGTTTTCTTTTTTATCCCCAATCGTTTCACATTCTGTACACAGGGCATAAAACAAATTTATTACGATATTAAGTACGCCCTCATCTTTTACCTTTTTGTTGCTGCCGTTATTTTAAACTCTAAAAGCCTCTAATAAACTGAACAGTTAACTCTCTCCGTCATTTGTAACACCACATCATAGAGATAATCTTAGACATATTCAAAAGAACACATGATTTTGTAAATGTTTGTAATAAATATTTGATGCTAGTTTCTATTTAGAATAGGCTCAAAGGCCTAGATACGCTACGCGAAGTGCTAAATCGAAAACAGATTTAAGAGCATGTGTGAGAAATACAGCCTTTTTTTAGCGGTATTTGTAGCCATAAATATTTAATTTAAAAGTCGTCGGTTGAAGACTGCATAAAAGCTTGTTTAAAATACTTTCCGTCTCGCTACATGCTTTTTGACATACGTATGAAAAGGTTCGCCGAGAAGGTACAAAAGGTAGGCCTATAGCTTTAATTGTTTGAAGATTTTTATTTACCGTGCTGCTTCGTTCTTTACAAAGGGATCTTTTCACTGTAGTGTCGTGGTGAATATTCAAGTTTATTCATTCATTCATGAATATTACAGCCACGAATGAATAATGAATAATTTCAGGTTGAATATTGGATATATTTTGAATAAAAAAAACTGTTTTTAATTGTATTCTAAGAATAAAATATTAAGAATGGCTTTGAACGTAACTAAGAATCCCATTCAGGCGACTGCATGCAGGCAACATTTCCTTTATTCGAGTAACAATCAACGGTACAGTTGCGCAAGATAGTGCCTGTGATAGCGATGCAGACGAATAATCAGTCACTGACGAATAATTATTCAATGACGAACAATTCTTCAATGACGGCAAATGATTCAATGGCGAGTGAATATTCAATGGCGGCAAATGATTCAATGGCGCTTGAATATATTCAATGGCGGCAAATGATT
>BLXT01004662.1:349316-364895 GCA_019648995.1 Plakobranchus ocellatus
CCCCCCCCCCCCCCCCCCCCTTTTTTTTTTGGGGGGGGGGGGGTGGAGGAAACTTTTTATGAATATTTCCAATACTTGACAACTATTTGGACATCTTTTTTAACAAATTAAATGAGGTAATAGGAATGATTCACATGCTTATTGGTTTGTTTTTTTTTTTTGGGTTTTGGAAGCGGAAAATAATTTACATTATATATGTATATACCTTCTTCTGTCGGACTTTGAACAATCGATCGGTTAACCTAATGAATCAGCACCAGGTCGTCATGGTATATACTTTCAATATTGGTGAGACATTTCTCTGAACCCTGCCAGCATAGTGTCCTTAATATTTTCAATAATATTTGGACCATCTAAGATACCCCTTTCTCTTGGAGGGAGTCTTTGGTTATTCCAGTCCCAAACCCGGGAGGGGCCCTTCGGGTACTTTTAGCAATTGATCGATCTATCTACACCTTTTAACTATTTTTTTTTTTTTTTTAGCTTTTCAATAATGTAACTTATTCTTAAGCAAGACTCGCTACTATTTTCAAAACCTCTTTTTAGAGTTTGGCCTGAGTAAGCAGTGGCCCAGTCCAAACGGTACCATCCGGAACATCCTTGGAGGGACTGTATTTAGGGAGCCCATCATCTGTCAGACCATTCCTCGTTTAGTACCAGGTTGGGATAATCCCATTGTCATAGGACGACACGCCCATGGAGATCTGGTAGGTATTGTTCACAATGTGATTCAGAATTTATGGAAAAGGAGAAAAGGAAGGTTTAGATAGAGGGGTTGCGTTTAATTTTAGTCTTGATTTAAAATTTTCACCCTTCTAAGAAATTCAGCAGCCACTCATGCATAGAGTGAGAAGGGTTTTGCTCATTGTTAAACAACTTAAGATTGAAAACCGTTACATATCTCGCGACAAAACTTGCTCTCAGTGTGAATCGGAAGTCAAACATATCCCTATAATATCAATCAATCGTGGAAGAAAGTAAGGTCCTTGGTGTTCCAAAACTAAGAGATAGAGAATCTACTATTCGAAGAAGTTTATATCTTGAAATAAATTAGATATTGTTTTTTTTGTGATAAGGTGCTGCTGCAGTGGTTAGTAAAGTCGCCGTGATATCTGCAGGGACCTTCTGCTTAACCCGTCACCGATCTCTTGGCCTAGAAAGTTAAAAAAGTAATTTTTAAAAATTTTCATAATATTAAATGGTGAACGGGATTTTTCACCCAAACGAACAAATATGTGATAAAGATCCGCTTGAAATTAAAGCACTACTCAATGTTGGTTTGCCATTTTTTCTTAAATTTTCTTTGGCAAATTCTTAGTTTACTTTTTAATGCCCTTCATCCCGTCCTTCTTTGAACAAACCCATGATAATTTCAATTTTCCCTGTTAAAATTCAGCATATTAGATTCTGTGTACCGTTATTCAGGCGCTCTAGGAAGTATGTGTATAATTTGCTTATTTTCTCACACACTTTGACTATACATATTCAACTGAACTGTATAGACTTGCAACCATGTTGCAAGCCATTGATTTCTTAAAACCATCCTTGCGATGCAGTATCGTGCAACCGACTTTGTGACGGAGAAGACTGGTGTCCTAGAATTGGTCTTCACACCCGATGGTGAGGACGAAGAGCCTCTACGCATGCCCGTGTACACCTTCAAGACTGCCGGGGGAATCGGCGCCGCAATGTACAACACGGATGAGGCAAGCGCTTTGTTCAATCAATGGTTTCATTTTCTTTGAGCTTTTTCTCACTGATGTACTTGCGGCGTAATCATCTCGTGGTTTTTAGTTTTTTTAAAAATCTGAAACCGATGGAGAAGTGAAGTAAAATATAATGTATTTCAGATTTTACTTTATTATGATATGAAGAGTCATTTGTTTTTTATCTGACAGATAAAAAGCTGGATTGGGCCTCTTTCAAAAACCCTGAACGTGATCAAATTTTTTTTTCTTATCGGGCCATAGCATGATGTCGTAATGCATATGTTTCCTTTGACAAAAAATCCAACCCCAAAACAAGTACATTTATAGCAATAAAAAAACCATCCATGAAAAAAAAATAGAGACAAGTTGAAACATTTCTTTTGTAACAGAAATTTTTTCTTACAGTTTAACTCAGCAGTCAAGTGGTTAATTAAATAAAAAAAATAAATAATAAAAACCGTTTTTTTTATTTATCTTCACCTCTCGATTTCTGTTTTTTTCAACCGATTCAGCTGTTTTCTAATCGAATAGGATTCAATTATTTCTGTACTAAAATTCTAAGGTCTGCTTTATTTGTTTTAACTACGTGCACAGCAAGCTCAATGAACCATATGAGATTTTTTTTCCTTGATTTGTTTGGACACTTTTTAAAGATTGAAATTGAGTGATACGAGTTTCATTGCAGTTTGTTGCCGCTAACGATACTATAACGTCACACGACAAAATTTTCTTGCCTGGCCTTTGGAAGAAGGTTGATTTCACCTAGCAATCTAAACAAACAACCAACTCTTTCTTACGCAGTCTATCACTGGTTTCGCCCACGCTTGTTTCAAGTATGCCCTGATGAAGGGCTGGCCGCTCTACCTGAGCACTAAAAATGTCAACCTAAAAAATTACGACGGCAGGTTTAAGCACCTCTTCAAGGAAATCTACAAGTAAGCCACGTCAATGTCCTGTTTAACTTGCTAGCCTGGATAATGAACTTTGGGAATGTGGGCGAACGTTGACGTGTTCGAGAGAAGGACAGAAGGACATCAGAAATGCGGTGTTGTGATGCAAGACGTCCCAACACCAGACAAAAGTGGGGTTAAAAGTTAAAATGTGTGGGTCACATTGTTTTTTGTCAACAGGAGGAGGAGCGAGATTTGAATTTAAGTTTCTCCTTCTCGTAAACACCTGCAACCTATTTCATTTTTTTTGTGTGAAAAAAAAAGTTGTTTGAAATGCATGATTGATTTTACTGCAGGTGGTGTAAAGAATAAACCACCTAAACATTTTATCATGCAATCATCATACCTAGTAAGAGATGCGAAAAAAAGCCCAGAAAGCTTTATAAAATACATACATGTAATTTGAAGACTGTGTACTAATGATGACAGGTTATTTCTGGATTATTTGTCGAAAAAAAAAAAGATTGAAAGTAACACTTCATGTCTAGCGCTCTTTTATGTGCATGGGCATAATCATAAATCCAGAATAAGGCGTAATCATAAATCCAGAATAAGGCGTAATCATAAATCCAGAATAAGAATTCTGGTGCACAATAATAAATTCGTGTTCTGACAATCAGAGAAAGCCCAGAAAGCTTTATAAACTACATAATTTGAAGACTGCGTGTTAATGATGACAGCTTATTTCTGAATTATTTGTCGAAATCGAAAAAAAAAAGGGTTAAAAGTAACACGTCATCTCTAACGTTCTTTTTTTTTGCGCATGGGCATAATTATAAATTCAGAATAAGAATTCCGGTGCACAATAATAAATTCGTGTTCTGAATATCATGTAACATTGGCTATACAGAAGCGAAACAATTTTTTTTAAACTTTGAATGAAGTTTGTTGTTTTTTTCTGACATCCTTTCCGCTCAGAGAGTACGAGCCAGAATTTACCAAACTAGGAATCTGGTATGAGCACCGTCTGATTGACGACATGGTGGCCCAATGCCTTAAGTCTACTGGTGGCTTTGTCTGGGCCTGCAAGAACTACGATGGGGATGTACAATCCGATATGGTCGCACAGGGTCAGTATGGTAGCATCAAGGATTCTATACGCGCATGCCTAGGCTTTTTTTTCCAACCTAAAAATGTGTGTTTTATGTGTCGAGCCTTCAACATCGCGTGTAGATGTTAACTTTGTCAAACGTGCGTTATGTTGCAGTTTGCCATAACCCAGTTATGACGAAGAGCTTAAATATATGTCTCTCTTCATACAGGTACACAGTGGATGTAAAATATAATAACTTACATAGAATATTCTTTATTATGGATTGAAATAATGAAAACATTATTTTAATGCGTGTACAAAGATTTCAATCGGTGTGTTTGTCATTGCTATTTTCTTTGAATGTAAATGGTTTGTTGGTGGGATGATCGGTAAAAGAAATAAAGCATGATATAACATACCAGTTGGTGTGTGCAAATAAAATTGGTTTCGACTGCTGCTGAAAGAAGATAACGAGGAAGGCCTAGAGGAAGTTTGTCAAAAGTGCAATGCAAGCAAAGAATGCTCATACTGGCAAAATTCATGAAAATACATACAACTAGCAATAAACATAATGCCATTTATCTCAAACCAATTGCCAAAAACAGGCTTTTTATTACTTTTACAAATGAAAGAAACGGGACAAAATTACTCAGATTTTGGATTCGATATCTCCTGAACAGCCTAACAAGCAGACATGATTTATTATTAAAATTATACTGAATGTCATAGCCAAAACTCAACGCTTTTGCTATACAAATTTCTTACTTTTTAGGGATGACTTAAAATGGAGATTAAAAACTACTGAGTGCAAAAATAAAGCTGTTTACCAATCGCGGCTTGTGTATAAAAATTATATTTGCCTTTCCCCATTAGGTTTTGGGTCTTTAGGTCTGATGTCCAGTGTCTTAGTGTGTCCTGATGGCAAGACAATGGTTACAGAGGCAGCACATGGAACTGTTACCCGACATTTTCGGGAACATATGAAAGTAAGAAAATTTTCAAGTGAGGAAAAAATTGAAAAATGGTCAAAGGAATATACTCATAGCTAGATAAAGCACTATTCAAGACCTTCAATACGTTTTCCACCTGAATAAATTGTAAATTAATGAATAAAAACGACTCTTTTGCGATTATATCATTTTCACTAAAGCAACCTTTGATTGAAATAGTTTGAAGTAGCATCTTACTCAATTGGATTTAGGTAATTATGAAAACAATTTCAATATCTTTAAATTTCTCTCTTATATCTGTAGGGTAACCCGACCAGTACAAATCCTATAGCAAGCATTTTTGCATGGACAAGAGGCCTTAGTCATCGTGGTCTTTTGGATCAGCAACCTGAGCTACAAGAGTAAGTTTTTTTTTTTTTCTTTGCTGCTATTTTCTTCAAGTTTCATCTGTCATTATATAGTTTGAATTGCTTGACTCCATTGAGATCATGCGTTTTCAACTGTGCCTTTGATTTGCCTTTCAGTGTTATTGAACGAGTTAATTAGTAGCACATTTTATCTCTAATTATTTTTACTAGTTGAAAATTATTAGGAAGCTGAACCACAAAATAAGATGTAAGCAACTGGATTGTTACCAAACAAAGCTCTCAAATTTTCACTTAAGTGTTGATTTAAAGCTGAAAGAAAAAGTAACAGATCGTTTACATACTTAAAAGGATTCTATTGATGCCGATTTTTTCACTCCAGATTCTCTAGGAAAATGGAGAAAGCTTGCATAGAATGTGTGAACAAAGGCAGTATGACCAAAGATCTGGCATGTTTAGTGCATGGTCGTCAAAAGTAAGGATTTTATTTCTTTTACATAATAATTGAACAAGTCAGAAAGAAAATTCTTCCCTTATTGGTTTTTTCTTTGACTTTTTACTTGTTAAATGAAAAGGCCATAGCTGGCCTGGCGACTACTCATAAATAAGATATATTTTTTCAAATGTATGTACTAAAATCTTCTCTCAGCTTTTAGTATGCATTTATCACCTGTTTATTTGATTTGCATTAAAAATTGTCAAAGAAAGTAACATCATTTTTAAGATCTTAAGAAAGAATGTTGCCTTCATTATAAAATGAGTTCTCTTCATCAATTTTTGTCTCATAAGATTTCGTTTTTATTGGTTAGTTTTCATATGTAAATATAATCTGGACATTCTTATTATTTGTTTTAAAATTTCTGCTATCTTTTTTGATTAATTTGCATAGATTTTAAGGATAATGATGTTACATTTAGAACAATACTCCTGCCAACGGGATTAGCCCAAGGTGCTCTAAATTTTATTTCCTGTTGTCTTTCTTCTCTAGTGTAAAGCGGGAACACTATCTTGATACCCTAGACTTTCTTGAAGCCATCATAGCAGAGTACGCCCAGCAGTAGCTAGTATCCCCCGTCATCCTTGCAAATCTAGGACATCAAAATTCATTGAACCACAAACAGTGGACGCAACTAGGTTTTAATTATTATACACACTGTGAAAATGTGAAGCATTCTTTTTTCAAGCTGAATTAACAATTTCGCATGCTGTTTATGTTGAATTAATAAAATAATGATTGCATTTCACTTGCTGCTTTACCAGTTACAACATGTATTATGCGTCTTTTGTATGCTAGCCAGTGAGAAAATTTATGTTATCTGCACATGTTGCTTGTGTTATTGAACCATAGAGAAATCTATTTGAACTGCTGTGTAAGCTGAACCAATAATAAAGTGTATGACACTTTTTTCATTAGAATGAATGGGGCATGAAAATGTATGATATATCCTGTTTAAGATGAACTTCTAGGAAAAGTATGAAACATGCCGTGTAAGCTGAACCACTAAAATATTTTTTTGCATGCTGCTCAGGCAAATTCGATTAAAAAAATTGTATGATGCATGGTGTTGAAGCTGAACCAATATGAGATAGTGCGCACACATATAGTTTGATGCTGTTTTGCTTGAATACATCTTTATAAATTGTGTTCAAATACTGTGTAGGCTGGATCATTCACAAATTGAAAATCTATGCTTCAGATGAGGTAAAATACATAGACAGTGTTACATCGTGCTATGGCTCAATCAATGAAAACAATATTTGCCTGTTGATAACATTTAAGGGATACCTCGTGTCTTTTACTCTGGTTAATAAAGATATGATAGGAAAAATCTCTTTGTAATGTCTGAGTATGACTTACCATATAATTATATAATTTAGATATTTGCCAAAACTGAGCTAAAAACAACGCTTTTGTTTCGCTAATGTTGAGTGGAGTGTGCTTTTAATAATATATGCAGGAGACTTAGTGTAAGATCCGGGAAGCTTCGAGCTGAACGCGAGGGGACTAAAGTAAAACTCTTTGAGAACTTACTTTTGTTTTTTCAAGTCCATACTTTCTAGATGTGTACAAGCGGGTTGTAAAAGCATTATTGTGTTCCGCGCACTATTCATTCATGGTTAACAAGAAATAACTTTTGAAACACTATGGTCTTAGACGTACAGCTGATATTATTCTATTCTATTGCAAGCGATGTAATTTTTTTTTCAAATAAGAAATCCACATTTTCTTAAATAGGAGGAGCAATGCGTCGCCTATGCAAATGACGAAATAGGCAGTACATGAATGGACACATCGATCTGATATTAAAAAATCCATGATTGGGATTGACCTGTATTGTGGGCTATCTATCTCAGTACCGGTAATTATTTTTTATTTTTGCCTGTGATGATATCATTTAAGAAGTGCCTACTGTATATAAACTTAACTATCTAAAAAAAAATAGTTATTTTTATCGATCTGCTATTACTTTCAGGTATTATGTTGAAGAAAATAACGATGTCAAAGATTGATTCGTATATATTTATTTATTCAATATTTTTTTCCACTCGTCAACAAGAAGAGGAGGAGAAAGAAAAGAAGAGGAGGAGGAGGAAGAAAACAAAAAGATAATGATAATAAAGAAGATGAAGAGAGGAAGACAAAGACGAAGAGGAAAGTGAAATCTAGAAAGGTCAAAAAGAGAAGATCAATAATGAGTCCGGAAGAAAAAAAAATTACTATGGATTATGTAAAACCTTATGACAGCATTATATTTTTGTAAGATTGATGTTTTTTAGAAGCCTAATATTTTATAATTATATCTATTCGCCTATTTAATGTCTGTGAATATTCCACTTTTTATTTTATACTTTCCTTGTTTTGCAATGTCTATCAAAATATTTTTTTTATATCATTATATTATTACATAATAAAAATACGACGACAAAACAACTGAGTTCTCTCCTTTTTCATTTTAATCATGCTTTGGTACAATAAACTGTAATTTTTTAAAGACAAATGCGGCATGGCCAGGACTGGTCTTACTCCACGATATTTTTTTTTGCTGTTAGTGTTAAGCAAATAGCTGTTGCGCAGCAAATCATTTTCTATTTTCATCATAGTAAAAGAATGCAATCACTAACTCAAAACTTATTTCGGCAAACTCGAAAAACACAGAATACCCGTATACGTAAAAACGTTTCACCCAAAAAGCTTTTTTAATTTCTGCCTAGCTTCAGATCAGTGGATGGTGGCAATATCAAATACATTAGTTTGGTTCGAGCTCCCCAGATTTACCTAACTTTAATGAATTGTGATGCAATTGGCCCGATTAAATATTTTTCTTAAGTAGTCGAGAAACACCTGGTTCGTTTGAATCAAAGAAGTTCCCATAACAGTTATCTATGAAGAAAACAAACGTCACGGATTGTGTGAAAAGCAGCCAAAGTTGGCTAAACAAAATTAAATGCGGGCGAATTATCCTACAATATGGTTTTTGTATCATGAATAGCCTTAACCTATACTTGCAGTAATCTTAATCTTGAAACGTGAGTCGACATTGCTGTTATCACGTCATTTGTTTTGAATAACCAGTGAAGGCAAGTTGGGTCTTATTTTCTGTGCACTGCCTTTTATTACAGGCCACGATCTAGTAGCGTCTATTGTCGACAAGGCGCGTGGAATGCAGGAGTCAATGGTCGGTTGGTAGCTAGCTAGCTTAACCCTGATCACTAGCTAAATAACACAAGTCATACTGAACTAGGACTATCTCTCTGCAAGCATCTGGTATTGCCATTACTAAGTACGACTACTTCTTTTGACAGCTGTGGCCTGATCGCAATTCAGTAATTTTCTATTTTTTTTTTATTTTTAATTTCCAGGTATACTTGAGCGTGATTAAACCCTGGTTTGATCGATTTTGTCTTATTTGGCCAAAGCATTGATGCATCAACTTAATGCTTTAGATAAAAGATTGAGAAGACCTTCTTTAAAAATAAATAGATCTCGATCGAGAGCTAGATATTGTATCTCGTCATTCCGTTGGCAATATTTTTTTTAACTTCGCACTTAAGCGTATAAGGTTGAAATTAGCGCTTATTACGATTCATAAAAAAAAAAGATATTGTGGTCACGATTCTAACCAGATGGCATTTGAGGAGATATTGATGGTTAAGGCGACAGACAAGTCCCGAAACAATGTAATATTTGATCATTAACAAAAATGTCACATTGAGGCTAACTGTGATCGGAAAGTGGGCATGTAGCCAAACGAAGTCATGCTGTCAGAACAGAAAAAAAAGAGTTGAAACGCTTGAACGTGGAATAGCAAGTGTTAGTAACAAGCGCCTGGAAAAGATATAATTATGGTTGTGTACGGTTTCTATTCCGCCGGTTCCGTAATATTGAAATAATCTGGAGAAATGATAATACAGAAGAAAAACCACACAAGCCATGTGAACTAAAGTGGCACTACGTAGCAACAATTGCGTTGACAATGGGCTGTTGCAAAAAAGGTCAATAAAATGGACTCCATAACTACTAATACTACTAATCCGAAAACCATAATAATTGTAATAACCCTCATTCCGGAATCTGCAGGGTTTTTCTGTCGCTCGTTTGAGCCTGCTACCTACGTCCGGCTGGAAGTGGTCCGACTTGCACGGTATTTCTGAACAGGAGACGGGGTTTAGCAGGAAGATACAACCCAATAATGTTTGTGACGGCGCCAAAATGCCTCGATTGCTCTATAGTTGGCGTGATGTAAGACGTATACATTTAGAAAATGAGACTAAAATGAAAAAAACATCAAAACATAGGTACTTTCAATTTTAGAATTATACTAAAAAGAATTAATAACAGTAAGGAAGAGAGACCAAATGGCTATTTGGTGCGGTGGGAAATATTGATTATAGCCCACTTTTAAAATTTATCTTAAAAACCTTTGCTATGTGGCATGTAAACAAAAATTTTAGGCTCAGAATATAATCTTTTTGTGTGATAGTTTTTGCACAGCTTACACATCTTATATCCTTTTTAGCTCCACTGCCTTAAGAACAGTGTTATGTAAATTAGGATCTTAAAAACTTTTGCATTCAAGCGGTCTGCTATGGCTTGTTAAATTCTTTAGCTTAGAATAAGTAGACTGAATTTTGGCGTTGCCAAATCACTTTACTTTCTAATCTGCCTAACTATCCCTACGCAAAGTTCCAAAAAAAAAAAAAAATAAATAAATAAATAATTGACTCTGGTGTAAATACATGCTCACGAACATATACTCACACATGCAGTTGAGAACACGCAATTTTTTTAGAACAAAAAGGTGACGTGTGAATGCATGTATTGAAAGGAAAGAACAAAAAATGTGGGTGCCTGTGAGAAAAGAATGAAAGGAGAGGAAGAAAGAAAAGGAGTTTAATCAGAGCCCCTTTGTTTCTCTTATTTCAAGATTAGAAGTGGAGGAATACTAATCGAAGTCGGCCAAAGAAAATAAACCTTATCAATATCGTCACAGTCGACTGGTTTTGAAGGATGTTTTTTCTCAATCAGTTTAAATTATTTTTACAGTCATTTACAGCTTTTATTACTCCTACACTTCTGAATCGCTCAGCAGAACTATAGCATTTGTTGCTTGGTTTTCATGAAATATGGGTATTTGACAAGTTAAAATGTATGATAGAGAGTTTAATAAACCTAACTTTAATTTTGATAATTTGGATTATGGTCAGAATGACGTCTATCCGGACCCAAAAGCATAAAGTAACTCTAATGAATACTTGTAGCAGATATAATAAGCAAACATGAAAATTCTTGCTTGTTTTGTCGCTATTTCTCTGCATGAATGGTCTCAAAGGATAAGAAGTTGTTAATTGTGCCAATCTTTGCACTAATCACCCTTGCGTTCAAATCAGTATTGCCTTTTCCTAGTAAGGTAGTAAATTCGGAATCGGGCACATAGTAATTGTTCTCGAGTTTAAGCCTTCCGGAAATCCTTTATGAAATGGATACATACATTCTAATCTATGCTACATGTATATATTGTATTTGTTTTCTTTGAATTTTATTTTATGTAAAACTCATGAACCACTGAACAGTATGACTTCAAATTTTGTATAAAATATTAGGTCTGGCAGAAGAGTGCACTGTTTTTGTCTAGAAGGTCAAATTCTACCTCCTTATAATTTTTTGTTTTTATATTATTTCCCCAAAATATAACTCAAAGTTTTACGATTAAGTCATTTTATTAACATTTGAAATATAGGTTATAAATTTACGGTATATGATTGCTTACACTTAAGTCATAAGGAAAGACTAATAAATGGCTTTCATTCTGGGCTGCATTGGAAGCGAAGGTCTAGATTTCAGCTTCGATATCTAAATCAAGGTGTTATTAGATCTAGATTAGCCTGACATTGATCTAGATTCAAGGACTAATTATAGTTCTGCTTTCATTCTGGGCTATTTTCTAGGTAAGCAAAGAGGCATCATTCATTATCTTGACCAATTTTTGCAATTTGAGTGTGAAAATGTGGCCTCTCCTAGCACTATAATAGTGCGGCTTGTGGAAGGGGTTCCCATACGACTTTTTGCTATTTCAGAAAGAAAATGTGGCATCTCCTGGCAACTAAAACAGTACATAATCAACATCCGCAGGTACATAACTTTTGCAAATTTTGTTCGTAGAATTGGTTATTCAGCGACTAGTATAATATAATTTCATGCTCCTATCAATCGTTTTTTGACCATTGCCTGAAATGAAAAAAAATAATTTGCCAATTATTTCATTTTGTTGTCAATCCCAATGATTCATGTTTTCGCTTCAGAAAGCTCGTTGTATTTTCAAAATCCACGTACTGACCTCCCAGGAAAAAAGAATCTAAACGGAATCAGCATTATACTTTTGCATATCAAAATTATCATGAAAAGGAAACAGATTGATGAAGGCTATTTATACAGATTGTTAATAATGGAACTATCTGTTGCTTTACTGACGAAAATTGGCCAGAATTATTTGAAGTTATCCGGTCATATCGAAATGTGTTCAATAAAAGTAGTCTTTATTTCTTTCTTCCTAAACTTACTAAAGTGTACAAAAAAGCGTTTTAAAAAGATTATAAAAGCCATACAGGCATACCCAGTAATCGAGGAATACTTAAATCAAGCTTTAACAACAACAAAACAACAAGCATGCTGCAACGAATTAAGATATTAATAGTTTTCTTTTAGCTTTAATCTTTGCCGTCGATGTACATACACATTAAAGTGGAATTTCAATGATGATAATGATGACGATGCCGATGATTATGACGGTGATAATGCTGCTTGTTATTCGTCATATCATGAAACAATAATTACACTGACGTCCCTAGCAACAACAACACTAATAATAAGAAATCTTTTTGAGGCTTAAACCAAATCAATCAAAATAAAAAAAAAACAAACAAACAAACAAAAAAAACATTTTCAACAGTAATTCTGAACTTTGGCTGGTGCCGTTACCAATAGCTTGTAGAAAAAAAAAAAAAAAAGAATTTTACAGTGTTTGTAAAAGGATTGTTAATGCCGGATGTAAAAATGTGGATCTCGATGCGTTCTGGGCATCCCGTAAGCTTAAGAACAAAAGTAGATGAGATTTTGTATTCCTTAATAATTATTGTCTAAGAGGTTGAAAATTGAACCGCGAGACTGCAACAAAATGTTACGTCAGTGTTCACCTGAACGCTATCAAAGAGAATAGGACATGCGTCCCTTTGTTTACGTTCAGCCAGGACGGAAGTCGGTCGAATGGAAATAATTGCGGTCGGCCAAAAAAAAAAAATTTTTTTTTTAGCCTATGTCAAAAAAACTTTAAAACAACGCTTCGTTGGGGGAGGGGGTTACTCGGATGATACCTGCTATTGGATGAACTCTAACGTGGAAAGCTAGTTCTTAGATTTTATGCACAGAAAGCGAGGCATCTAGCCAGAGAGAGAGAGAGAGAGGGGGGGGGGAGGGAGAGAAGAGAGAGAAAGAGGACACAATGTAATTATAAAATGCAACAAAAGGGCTCTATTTAACAAAAAGGTACATGTATACGTTGTTATTTTCAAACTACATTTATAAGAGCTAGCCTATGTCGACAAAATAGCACGGATGCTTCGGGGGCAAAGACGAATGGAGTGTCGTAGAGTTTGGACCAGACTGAGCCTTAGGTAAACGAAATTAGTACAGAAGTAACCATAACTTTATTGATCCTTCAGGCTCTCCCATTCCGCGGAAACTCTCAGAGATCGGTTGACTGTCGGTTCTGGCAAATAATATTACGGGAACGCTCCAATGCTTTTACTAGTTGTCCATACAGGGAACAAATGGTATTGACCATGACTCACACAACACTTTAAGTAGTAGCCAAAAAGGTAGTTTTTTCACCTATTGCATTGTATTTGATTTATGACATTCAGTGTAGAATAATAAGGCAAGACATACATCTTTTATCTACTGATATCATTTTACTTCCTTATATTCTCAGCGTTACCTGACAGAAGTTTTTTTTCTTCTTTGCAAAACCTTCAGACACATAAGCACGCCTTTAAAATATATATTAATATTTTTTTTAAGGAAATGAAAGCACTTGGGGCTTTGCTAAACTGCTCCATGGAGAGCTAGGTTTATTGGTCTCCTTACCAAAGTGGTGCACATGGGCTATCGTTCTGGCTTTATGGAAAAAAAAATTAATCTAATACACTTTCATGTATATTTTGAAGCTTTCCCGCAGACATTGATAGAGTCCTAAAAGTTCGTTACTAACTTAAATTATTAGTAACAGGTAGAAGACGTTGTATTATAAGGGCCATTAGGATAATTAAACGCTCAACGCCACATTGATGTATATAATTATATACAATGTTGTAAGAGAGATCGTTGGCTTGCAAGCAGATGAAACAAACCAGAACTGTGGTAGGCACAGATACATTGTAGTTATGTATAAAGTATGAGTGAATTTAATTTACAAAAATAATCATTTGATGGAGAGAACTATAATTCAGGCAAAAAAAACCTGCGAGTTAAACAATCAAAAACACAAAGAATAAAGCATCACCTTTAATAGCGATAGAGGATGGTTATCACATTATATGAAAAAAAAAACCAGTTCTTTTACAAGTACATATGTATCAAGCAAACACAACCAAATTGTACACAACACATTACTAAATGATATAAATATGAGAGAAGAGAATATTTACGATACAAATATTTTTTATTTGTTGAAGCAGAATCCACAGGTATTGAAATGTATATTGATTATTCTAGTGTTGTGCAAACATATTTTGATTGTTGTGAGAAGAAGTAACGGGTCAAGCCTTGGAGGGCGGTATCTTGCCAGCGATTGTGACCCGGTGGAGAATCCTCAGCCCTACCTCGGACACGGGATACTGTGTTTCAGGTGTTGCTTCATGGCCAACTGCCCTGTTGTCAGAGAAGACAAACTCGCCCTCTTGCCACTGGAAGCAATACATCAATACATATTTAATTTTTCATTAAGTCCATTTAAAGGGCTCCCTTCAACATGCGTCCCAGGTAAAGCATGAAATGACTGATGTAAATTCTAGTTCCAGAGGTAGCCAAAAACGTTGAAAGGGGCTGTTCAAATATAATCTTACACCTTTTGAGGGACTTTTTTATCCCCTTACCCTTCTTACACGTTTCTTACATTTGCTGTACCCCCCGTAATATTACATTGTTGACCTGTTACAGTCAGAAAGTATCATAACAATAATAAGAAAAACAACAACAACAAGTATAGGAAATAGAAGAAGAAGAGTCGTCGATGGGGTGTTGATTTCTAAACATTAGCTTTGGTTTAATAATTGCATTTTTTCAAAATGTTTAATGACCATGACATAATGAAATTTTGCATGCACTCATGGTCGTTGTTCTGGCCTGATGGGCTAAGCCTCCGCTTATGAAAACTTACCTCCTATAAAAGGCTTTTGCGTACATATATGCTAAGTGTGCATTCTTCTTAAGTTGTATATTAGAGAGCAGCTGAGAGAAGTTGAAAGTTTGAAGCATAGAATGTATACTGTTGCTACAGAACCGCTATTATTTATTTTCCTTTAAATTGCGTATTCCTGCGTCAGCAGTTATGAAAGAAAATACTCACAACTGGCTTTCTTTAGGATTTGAACCATGTACTCTTTATTAAGACTCTCACAAGGACTAACGGACATCTGGGCACATACTAGTTGCTTTGTTAAACAACTGTCAATAATCGGCAACCGGAAAATAGATTTTGTTGGATCCTAAAAGGCTGGAGCTCTCAGTTATCATTGAGTATGCAAATTGGTAAATATCCGGATAACGAAAGAATTTGATTAAATTTACAAAGCAATGACTTATTGCCGCAATCTTAAAAACATTTTAGGATTACTACTTTGAGACACGTTGAAAATTCAACCATCGATTATCTTGTAATAAAAAGAGAGCAATATTTAAATTACTGTTGTTGAACTTATATTTTTATCAGTGTAGCGGTCAAATATAGTAATAATAATAATAATAATAATAATAATAATAATAATAATAATAATAATAATAATAATAATAATAATAAT
>BLXT01004662.1:368520-380025 GCA_019648995.1 Plakobranchus ocellatus
AAGAGTATCAGTTCGTCGAGGAGGATAAACAAACAAAATGAATGTAAGGGACACTTTAAAGTCGCACAGATATGATGTGAAGAAAGCAGATAGACAAGAAACAGGTACAAAGTAAGCTTAGTTGTACTATGGAATGAAATGATGACTACACGTGGCGGCGGCGGCGGCGGATATATTTAGGTTTTGGGTGTAGTAAGAGTAGTTTTGGTTATCCACTTGAAAAATACGTCTTGGAAAATGCCTTCATTTTTCTTTTGGCTGCTGAACATTTAAATCAGTTTCAGAATCGCACATCATATCAGGCCTTTTCCGGCGATGTATATTTACGATAGAGTCCCACAATGCACAGAAACTTAAACACGTCTAGCCATTTTTGTCATTCGCCGCAATAACTATACAAGGCAAGTTGGAAACGCCATTTTGTAAGGATCCGTTGAAAAAATCTCTGCCTCGCCTTCTCGTATTCTGTTTATTCCCTCGACAAAAAAAAAAAAAGAAAAGAAAAGATTTTCAGGTCCTAATCATCTGTTGATCATCAACGACTGTTTATGAGTAATATACATCACTGTGGTAGTTGGGAACAAACCGCAAAGTCTTAATAACTTTAAGCCTCCATACATAACACTATTTTGACATTCCCACCAGTTTTAAACTCATCAATGTTAGTCTAGTTGTTGCTGTTGAGAGCCGTTTTAAAACAATGATGTCTCCTATCCATTGTACTTATCAAATTTGTATATTTGTCAACCCTCTCTAAACTTTCCTCAGGTATGTAAATTTTGGCAGTTTCATTTCTTTTGCAGTCGCTTTAAATGTCAAGTTCTGTTCTCTGCTGTGCCTTTCTGTTGAAATAATCCCATGTCATTCATATTTGGACACATCTACGACATGCCATCTGCGTTGCCGGTGTCTTTGATTTCTCAGCCATTATACTTTTTTAACTCAAGTTCCTGTAATTCATCTCCGTTTTCCCCTTCCTCATCTTGTTGTACCTCTTTTGCCATTGGCTTAGTGTATTACAATGTATAGATATAATGACAAAATACATAAGTGATGTTGGACTCTTCTTGAATTAAGTTGTACAGCACATCATTGTTACCGGTGAAATTTTGCTCATTGTGCAGCTCTTTTATTAATTCTAGATCTATCTCTCTTTTCTGCAACATGCAATATGACAAAAGCTTTGAAATAACAAATAAAGCCCTGCGCTCAATCTTAAAATTAACAATATAATTATAATAAAGAATTCATACTTACTGGCAGTTTGGTTTCTGGGTGGGCATAAACTAAAGGATGTACAACAGATTTCTTGCCGTCCATGCCCACCAACCAAAGTCGATTCCATCGATCTCTTTGCTCCTGTGTCAATGAGTCGAGCAGCTCTTTGAATCCAACAAACGCTGAGAAGTACAAAAGCGATTGGTTGAGAATGTTGTTTTATACATTTTCGAACTGAACTAAGTTTTTGGGCATGGGAGTTTGACCTACAAAGTTTGATCATATTTGTGACATTTACACAGGAATGGATATTGCAGATCTTCATTTTTTTTTTGTTTTTTGTAAGCGTTATCTAATGGGGGTCTTCACATTAAAAGCCTTTTACCGTGATTAAACTTTTCAAAAGCACTTACGAAAATTTTGTACCACCGTTATATATTCTCTAAAACTCTCCTTACATGTCGCTTTAACAGGTCTCATTTCGAAACCAACGCCTCATATGCACAAGATTGGTGAGGAGGATAGTAAAAATTATAACGTACTGTAAAAATGTCAAATCCCGTACATTGAAAGATAATTTTTTACAAGCATGCATTATACTACAACCCGTTTAACTCAGCCGTTTAAAAAGTAGAAATAAATAATACTCTTCACCTACCAGTCCATCCGATCTTTGGCACTTTAACCATGTGGTAAATGGAGTAATCAAAAGGTGCTTTCATGAAGAACCCGTCGACATGCCAACCAGTCCTGCCCACATTGCGACAGCCCTCGTTCTTGTCATTAGAGACACGGAATACTTCCGGGTGGGGAGATCTTGGGTGCTTGTAAAAAGTTGATTCGATTTCGCCAAACCATCTGGGATTTCAACACAAGTTTGTTTTAAGTTTGTTTCTAATCAAAATAGAGAAATTATGCAGGATGTCAAAGCGTGTAACAATGGGCTCATTTGAGACCAGTGGTTGTAATTTCGACGCAAATAATTGTATGTTCGTGGTACGTATAGATAATTGGGACCAAAGAAAAGTTGCTGGTGCAAAATCCTGACAAAAGAATTTGCTGTATCGACCCACTAAGTACTAGGACGCGAGACTTCATTTTTTTCCCCCGTATGAATCATTTTTCAAAACAAAAAATAAATAGGTGAAGATGATTACATGTACTATCATTTCGATAGAAACCCCTAAAATTACACCATTTTGTCTCAATTTCAAATATTCGTACTCTGTATTTCGCCTTGTGTAAGAGTCGAGATAGAGTGGATTCACGTTTCGCACTGCTTCCTCCCTGCTTCTCAGAGATTCCTCACGGTTGGCACAAAAATTTTATAAACTCTTGTCAGCGAACAGAGTGCAGCCTCAAAACACTAGTTTGTAGGTTCACAACGGTTTGTCATTTCCCACAGGCAGTTGGAATGTGACTAAGTTTTACCGTTGCATCAAATTTCGCCTTCAGTTCAACCGGGAAAGAGGCGGAATGATGAGAGAGAAGGGAAGGGAAAATAATGGTTGGTTGACACGTCTGATGTATGGTATATTTTGGGCCTTTCTTTGCACTTGTGTCAACATAGACGAAGCACTCATTTCAGCAGAGGAAAAGTGGCAATCGCGTTACGATAAAGGTTCCAAACATTATTCCAATAGAGTTTTTAGCCGAAAAACAATGGGCAGAAATCGCCATTGCACTTGGCCAAGACGGCCAGTTTAATACAATATTTTTTTCAAGTAACGCGTCTTTATTTGCAGTTCTTAATGTTCCCCACCTCCCTCTCCACATCCTCCTTCAAGTATTTCTTTCTCGCTCTTCTCTCAATTTGATCACTCTGATTCTCTCTCCACCCCACTTTTAATGCTCCCTCCCCCTTCTCTCTCTATCTTTCTCTCACATTTTCTTTCTATTTATTTAATGATTTCTTAAACTTTTGGGCAACCATCTTGAATGAAATATATCCGCCGTGAATGTCAGGACGAGGCGCAGCCAGTGACAGAAGTCTATGAACTCATTCTGTTTGAGATTTTACATCACATTGGTTCCACTATGAAGTGGGGTGAATTGTGATAGCAGAGAGAAATGTGATTGTGAGTCCACTCTGTCTCGACTCTAACTTAGTGCTGAGCAGACTTAGTATAAGAATAGTGTTCTTAAAGTTAGGAAGAGAATTAAACCATTGTGCAAACTTTCGTAAATGGTTAAGCCGCTTTATGGTTGAACCTAAGACTTATACTAAGCTATGTCACTAATTTGACTGAAGGACTGAAATCGTGAAGGCATTCTTTTATCAATGAATTTTTTAAAAAATTAAGCATGATTACATGAGACACGGCGTACGAAATATTACCATGTGTCGTCCTTTTTAAAGGGTTTTTGGTTAAATTATTTATGGTGGGCTGTATGCTCGTAGCATCAATATAAAAATAATTCAAAGAAGATCCCTTAGAGCGTAAAGTAACGATTATGTGTATTATCGCTAGATCTTCAAATTGTTCTTATTACATCTTTTGATAAATTTCTCGTTTCAATTGCCTGATTTCGTGGGTTTCTCTTGCGTCCTCTTGTAAAACCTAACTATTGATTATTACGATGGGAAAACATTATCTACAACGAACTTGGCTTGGCTTTTTACCAACATAGTTACGTTACTCAAAGCCTCTGATTTTCAATCAACAACAAAAGCAACATTGTATGCCGATTCCGTTTGACCGATAATTGCGTTTTTAATGGAGTTTTTTCTTATCCCTTGCAAGACTTGATATAATGATATATTTCATACAGAGGAATAAAGATAAGTTATATCGTCAACATTTGCATGATCTATGTATGGCACCTCTCAGCTATTATGACTGGATTTTAAAATCTTTCCAGTGTTGGACGCAGTCAAAGGGATTTTTCTGTTGAGTTTAGTTCACTCATTATTTCAATTTGTCTGCAAATAGCCTTTAATTTTCACCTATGCCTGAAAGTTTTTAGTGGAAGAACCATTTGTCACTCCGAAATCACGATATTTACTTTGCCAATTGCTTGCTTTCTTGTCAAGTTTACTTAATAGCACAAAACAAAAATGTCCTATTTTGCTAATTTATCTCATAAAATCTATGCGATGTTTTGATTGCACTTATTGAATATTGAGGCACAATCACCAATGTTTATGAACGCTTTTTCTCTCAGTGAAAATACGGGTCAAGTCAAAAAGCCTTCATCCATGGCCTAAATATGACAAAAAAAATGTGGGCTGAAAAAAAATTAATTGGCTCAAAATAAAACTGAACGTAAAGAATTTTAGTTTTCCAATTTTGTAAGCCGGCACAAGCTCTCTTACTTGCTTATTTCCACATGGCGTTCTCCCGAAATAATACCCTGATCTTTGAAGATGAGCATCCGGTACTTGAGTACATCCCGTCTGATCTGCTCGATGATGTCTAGGGAGAGTTCAGAGTTCAAGTCGATGCCGCGAACTTCCATGCCCAGACCAGCTGGCTTATAGACAATGTTGTTGTTGTTGTTGGCGTTATTACTCATGGTGAAGAGTTTTGCCTTGCGAAATAGAATTGCACATCAAAAGAGAGCTCCTGAAAAATCAATATATTATGCAAAGCTAAAGCCAAAGGGCATTTTTGAAAACAAGTCATTGTTAGTCGCGAAGAGGCTCTACATCTTCAAGCAATGCCAGGCCTATTCAATTTTCTCTTTCACATGGGTGCATAATATTATTAAGTGTGCAATTTTCTTCCTTTTCTTTGTCCATTTCATTTTTTTGTTTGTTACTACCTTATAAAAATCAGGCTGCGGGGCACATAGGACAAATGAGTCAAAGGCTCTCTGTATTTTGCACGAAGGCTTTTTAACATTACAGAGCCCAGTGGGAAAGCCGGACATATCATGTTTTTCATTTCTCAATGTAATTGTAAATTAAAAGCTTATAAACCATGCGCGTAACCGAAAATTTCCGCAGTATGATCAGTGACTGGTGTACCCAGATTGCCACACAGTTAATTTGACATTTTTTCATAATTATTTATGGAGACTCAAAGAAAACAGCAAAGCAAAAGAAAAAAAAAAGAGAGAAGACAGTGGCTTTAAAACATTAATGAAAGTAAAAGAGAGATATAAAAGAATCTAAAACGAGAAAATTGTGACATGAAAAGAAAAATAGAGGCACAATTAGAAAAAAATGAATGGAGGACAGTGGATTTGAAGGGAAGAAAGATGAAAACAGAGATAATGCGATTAAAAGTAATTGAGAGTTTTGGAAAGAGACAAGATATACTTTTTGACTGTTAGAGAGGAGATTCAAGCCAAGATAAGCTCGTGGTTCAGTTAAACAAAAACGTTCATATTATGTAAGTAATCAAGTAAATAATTAGAGACATCTTACATTAGTAGCTCTGAATGAAAAAAGAATATGAAATAGCCATTTGAATGAAAAATATGGAAAGATCTACAATTTCTGAATTTCAATCAAATAGTAATATTATGATGCTATATATAAAAATACCAGCAAACTATTATATTAGCAAATACATTTTCATGAATGGCAAAGCGCTTTGAACAACATCTACAAATTGTTTTGTCACATTGTTTCGATTTTATTGCAAAATATTAATGAATCATAAACCTTATATTACCGTAAGATCACTGCTATGCTACTATGCCTTTTGCTACTTGGTGACTAGATTTAAAACGCAAAACTTGTTTTAGTATAATTACGTTTCAAAATGTAGGCCTTCATTTTGTTATAGCAATTATTTCGTTCTAGCATACAAAAGTCAATGGGATCTTATCTGAGTATTTCTTGATTCTACAATGTTATCCATTATATCTTTATACCTTCACTTCCTTCTTTTAATTTGATTCCAACGATGAAGTCGTGTAAACCAGATTAGATTTTCTATTTGTACACATATTATGATTATGCCAAGCCCTGCATCCTATTAATTACAAAAATTGTTAAATTTATGTTGACTTTTGTATTTTTCCCATTATGAATTCTATAAGAGGGTGTGCGGTCTGCTGATTTGATAATAGCCAAATTACATTCCAAACCTACCTTTATTCATTAGAAATGTCCGGTATAGGCCTGTGTCAGCGAACCGGTATGCAACCCGCTTGTTGTGTGTGAGGTAATTCTGAAGTTAGCCCGACCCATGGCTGGCTGGCTTATCCTTTATGGTGTGTTACCCATACGGCCTAGGCCGACATTAACATTCCTTTCAACGCTCGCTTTGAAACTATCATGGCTAAAATTTACAACTCTGCTGACCAAATTTATCTTTAAAAATAAAATGCAATTAAATGTTGGTAAAAAAAAATTATAATATTTGTAACAACAAAAAAAAAGATGAGAACAGTTTTTTAAAAACAAAACCTTTATTACAAAAATTAAAATTGGATATCTATAGCCTAATCTTGAAAAAGCACATCAGTCTCAGATAAGACAGGGAATTTTGACACCTAGTCCAGAATCTAGTTTTCCACTGAAAAAGAATTACACAAATACGTTTCTTGCTAGAATAATTCAACACTTATGTGTTGCAGTGGTCTTGGTCAAGGAATAATTACACTCATTGCAAACATAGTTGACAAAAACAATTTTTTTTTCATATGGATCTACACAACTAGCCCAACAGCCATCCTTATCATCAATGATCTGATGTTTCTCGTGATCACAGGTAATGATTGTAACACAAACTAGGGAAGGGGGAGGGATGTGCAATGTGCTCGGATGCGGCGCTGTGACAGACAGCAGGGGCTTGACTCACAGGCTACACTGATCAAGGTTGCTGGCGTGAGCTAGGTCATGTTAGGGCCCTGAGGGTTAAGGTCAAGCGATAACATGATGCACAGCTTCTGTAGCAGCAGTAAAAACGATAAATTTTCCGGTAGTTTCTAGTAAATTGACAAAAGAGTGGTCTTGCAAACTTGCACTTTTTTAAAAACATTTTTGTTTTCAAAGAATACTATCCCTGAACCAGACACAAGCGATCACGCTTTGTCAATCTTGATTTTCCGCCTCAGACAAGTTTTTACCTCTGATCATATTCTGTTTCTTAATTTATCTCAGTAAGATAATCTTTTTCTACAGTGTGCGAATGATGTGCCTGTATTTTATCTCCTCTTAGTTGCTTTTAACAAATTCTGATAATAAACAATAAAAGCGCATCTATATTGTTATAGAAGTTACTCGAAGGAGTAATGACGCTTCTCATAATTTCGAGCGAATGCGAGTTTTTGTATTGCCATTTCGCTCTCGTATTTTATATTCATGGTCTTGCTTTTTTAAACATTTAAATGTCATTTTTTTTGGCTGCTTGTATTTTTTTTTTTATTGTGCTTGTAAGCTTTTGTTGTCGTTGCCTATTTATCAGGCATTGGTACTAAAGTGTTGCAATATCTGCTGTTGTTATTCTCTTAGCTTCAATCTGCGTGTAGCTGATTATTATCGTCCCAAAATAAGGGTCATTTTTAACCTCTCGCATTTTATCTGTGTGTTTGATTGAAAAGAAGTGGTGATAAAAAAAAATACATGTTTGCTTCATTGTCTTCACAACTGAAAATATTAATATACTTGCCTTCTTCGTAGCGATTTGATTAGATGAAGTGCTTTGGATTGAAATCTATGTCCTTTTATGTTTTACGTATAATTTGTACATTGAAATAAATTAGAATTGCGAATAGTGAAAAAGTCAGATATGTAACTTCACCCGATTGCTGAATGGTCACGCATGCTTTTTTTTCTGTCTTTGCTGCTAATTTATTATCAGCGATGTAATTATTTGGATGACTTTTTACCTTTCTTCAGAGATTTTGCTTTGTAAAAAAAGAAAATTATCGTTCTTTCAATAAAGCATACTTATTACTATCTTTTGCAACAATATAAATATGTTTTTTTTTCATTCCTTGGTCATTATTGGTTATTCCACATCTCTATACACAATCAGGACAAAGAGTATCCCTCATAGCTAGTTACTTTCATCATTTACGTGTGCATCAATATTTATTGTTGAAAAAAAAACCAAGAAAAAAAACAATGGTAAAGCCGGTTTTGTGCGCATTACAATCTTTCATTTTCTTATCTTTTTTAATCCAGTGATTGCGGATACTTAGGCTATCAAATACAAAAGTCTATTTGCATCCCAAACTTGTTCTCTCTTATAATTTCTGATTAATAAAAAAATGTCAAAAGGATTGTAAGTTATTAATTTGTACCCGCAATATTTCACATAGCACATAATGATACCTTGCCAACATTGGTTTGGCGAGCAATTTATTTGAACTGTGTTATGTTGAGCAAACTCTCTCGTATCAAAGTAATACCAGTGCCATGTTTTTGCATTTACTATTTTGGGACGATAAGTAGGCTCATTACGTATTCAATCTTGAGTTAAAATATTTTAGCCTCCAACAGGATATATGGTTTTGCTGAGACAGCTTTCATATTTGCAAATAATAAATTAAAAACGCATGATGGTCCGACTCGTACATATAATAATGTAAATGTATTTTTTTCAGGGAATTGAAAGGAAGTAATGTTTATTTTTCTTGGAAAAGCACGAAAAGTGAGAAAACGCAGTGCTTTTGTAACCACGGTGATCACAGCTCTCTAAACAAAGCGACTTCAATTTTACTTGCAAATTGTCTGTGTCAATCAGCTTCATCTCCTTTCATAAAATTGAAGGAAGGAGAGAAAAATAGCGAGAAAATAGGGAGTGAAGGAGAGAGACGGGGAGGGAGATAGAGAGGGAATAAGGAAGAGCGAAAGATAGAGGTAAGGGGAGAGAGAGAAAGAGGGAGAAGAGAGAAAGAGTAAAAAAGGTAGTGTGTATTGGAAAATAAAAGACAAAATTGTAATTTTTCGATGAAAATAAAGGTAGTAGCATACGAATCATTAAAAGGTTGATACAGTATTTTATACTCTGGTGACAAATAAATATTTTCAAACAGTTAATATAATTTCAAATGTCAGTGAATTGCTTCATGCTTCTCTCTCTCTCTCTCTCTCTCTCTCTCTCTCTCTCTCTCTCTCTCTTTCTTTCTCTCTCTCTCCCTCTCTCTCTCCCTCTCTCTCTCCCTCTCTCTCTCTCTCTCTCTTTCTCTCTCTCTCTCTCTCCCTCCCTCCCTCCCTCCCTTAAATCACAAAATAACTTCATTTCTGGCCTTCTTTAGCAAAGGGTTGCGCATAGTTATGTGTCGAGATGAACAAAAGCAATAACTCTCAAAATGCTGAAGATGAAACGATCAACTTTGTAGATATTCAACCTATTCATTCTATCTATTCTACAAAGTTTTTACTATTGTCCAAGCGCTTTTGCCAACGATATAATCAGTTTTCAAAGAACGACTATATTCCCGACGTCGCACACTTGAAATTTTTGTTTCCATCACACCATTCTCCGTTTGAATGCCTTATTTAAAGAATGGCATGTTAACCTTGTCGATTACAGTAGACACGAAATGTCGAACACATTTTAAAAAGCTTGAACTTGCCATTTAAAAAAAGGCTCTGAGGCTTGGAATTATCTGACTTTCCATTATGACAAAGCACATGATTGTGCACTGGGGCACAATCCTGACAGAGCTTTTACACAACTAGGAACTATCAAAACTGGCCCTAGTATTTCTCTAAATTGACCGCCTGATTGCAACATTTTGTGCAGATGTAAAAGAGACCTTTGGGGACTCATTTTCAACATGGAAGATGTCATTATATCGGCAAAAAAAGGCTTCTCTTCGAGTGCTGTGCTACATTTTTCACTACCTTTGAAACTAAGTTACGTCTTTGACATAAGCACTTAGACAATATGCTGTCTTAGCAGAATACAGCGATTTTAGCCAATTTTCTAAAGATTTATTTTATCATCAACATTTCTAGAGTTATAAAGAGAGGATACTTCATTTTTGAGGCTGCCATTGTTCTAAAAATACGGAACTCAATCTCTTGTTTATAATCTATATTTTCATTGCGTTTTTTTTCTTCTCTTGCATTGTTTTAGATGGATTGATGATTATTCTATTCTTTTTCATCCTTTTTTCCAAGAGAACAACGTCACCGATTTACAATTTTTTTCTCGAAAAAGAAAAAAAAATAGATGATAAAAAAACAAGAACAAAAATCTCAAACATAAAGACAAATGTAAAATCAAGCCTGTGTACTTCACAATAATAATTATTGTATTTATACCAAAGGGGAAAAACTGAAGGTTTCCTTATGAGCTTGCATGCTTTAGGTTATGTTTTCTTCATTTTTCCCAACCGAAATACCAAGGAGCACACTAATAGAGGAAAAAAAATACATGTATCATGTGCATTTTAAAGAAACATTTTAATTTCCATCTTTGAAAAAATATAAACCTAATTGAACTCTGGCAGCCATTTTGAATAGCTAGTTTGCATGCATAATTTGTTTTTCTGATTAAGCCTTAAGTTTTCTTTCAGATCATCTCTATGGTGTACTCAAACTCTCAGTTGTTATTATTTTTAACATTTGTATTTTGGGGTGTCCCATATCATAAGAGAAAAAATGAATTGCACACATCTGTGTTTAGTTTTCAGGTCTGCTGCTTTTCATACCTAAGAAGACTTTTATTCCATAAACTAACGGAATCCTTATAATCAATAGTTTAAAAATTATTAATGTCTCAATTTATTAAATGATTATATTTTAAAACCCCAAACATTTTTTTAAATAAAAAATAATGGTATATTGTATTACTTTCTCAGTTGTAAAGTTTTCAAATTATTTAAATATTTTTACTTTGTTAATATGTTACATCTAATCAATTAATAATACAATATAAAATCGTCAAAAAAAATTTGTAATTAGTCAAAGATCTAAATTGATTGAGATGTTTTCAATTAATTAGGACTTGATGGATTTTGGAATTTTCGTCTTTGTAATTTTCTAGTCAAGTTCAAGAAAGTTTATTTTAATACTTTCAAAAGAAATGGAGCATCCTGAAATATCATTTGCCCCTATCAAGTGTTGTTGAAACTAGTGTCTTGTCGTTCCATTAACTCTTTCACATTCAAATCTAATCTAGTCATGCATCATCATTTCAATGTTACGACCATGGCATGCATGTTCACAACAAAGACAATAATGATGCTCAAAAAAGTAATCGTAGCCGGATTAGGAGGAGAAGTGTTGGTGGCATTAACTGTCGACCTCGTCGTCAAGATCATTTTTTGCAGTATCACCAATGGCAGTGACAGCGACGACAGCAGCAGCAGCAGAAGTAGTAGTAGTAGTAGTAGTAGTAGTAGTAGTAGTAGTAGTAGTAGTAGTAGTAGTAG
>BLXT01004662.1:429794-450591 GCA_019648995.1 Plakobranchus ocellatus
GAGAGAGAGAGAGAGAGAGAGAGAGAGAGAGATAATGGAAATATTTTAAAAGCCAGCATTAATTCTTTTATCTTGTTTGCTTACTGTCTAACAGTTAAATAAAAATTATCATATTTATTGTTATAAATATACGTATTTTGTACATTTTTGTAATCTTATTTGTTAATCTAATATATAATCCTATGAAAATCTAGATTTGATGAATCACAATAGGATAAGTCTGTATCGCAAAGGTTTTTTTTTTTCTTTCTCCCTGAAGACATATAACTTAATTGCTGACACGCTGAGCTGCTATGTAGGCAGAAAAACGCACTAACGTCTTCGAGTCTCAATGCCAGAAAACGGGGTAATGACCATTAATGATGGTCCACAGCAACGAGGCAATTCGTTTTGTCACAAATATAGATCTAGTACCTCTATCTTCAAATAAAAAGATCTAGAAAGATGATTATAAGCTGAAAATACAAAGATATTAGAAGCATGTGGAAAGCAATTATCCTGAAATCTAATCTCATTCCCTATGATTGATTCAGGGATCTTTCCAATATTACTTATTGTGTTTTATATTAATATCATGGTAATACTTAGAGGAAAAAAAATTAAAATCCAAGCACACTTCTTTCTGAAGCCTTCATTTTCTTTTTCAATTAAGAGCCGGATGCTTCTTATTAAAATTCTCATAGATATATTTTTAGTCTCCTTCATTTGTGACAAGCATTTCTTTTCAATATTACTTGTGAAAGATACAAGAAGAAGAAAAAAAAAAGCAAAAAAGACAAAGGCATAAGATTCAATATAAGTAAGCTTTTTAATCATTAGCGAAAAAAAAACAACAAGCAAAGAAAAAACAGTAGGACTGCTACATTTGCTGGAAACATGAGTCTTTTTTACAAGCAGCAGTGCATGACACCCATGTACAGTATAGTCACATAATTGTTAGCAAAACCTTATTAAAAGCTGAATATAAGATTAAGATACTATTCGGCAATATAAGCAACAAAATAAAAAAGAAGCTGCATTGTTGATGAATTACACTCCATTAAGTATTACACAGACAGGCCTTTTTGTAACAAAATCTATGTCTCGAGAAAGTCCCTAATGTATCCAGTAAAAAATATATGATTTTTAAGAGAAAATTTTAAAGTTTGTCTTTTTCTGTCTTTAAATGCGATGCGATTTTTTACAGCATATTATCAACTTTTTGATTATCTGTTTTTCCCAATTGTAGAACTCACACCATGTAGTTCAGGCTATCTCTATTGCTTTTTTTTAAAAATCATCAAAATATAACTTGCGACTTATTTGGATTGATCTCAAGACATATGGTTTGCACAGCATGAGATATTTGATAAAACAAACAACATGCATAATGATTATGATATACATTTAAAATAAAATGTTTGCAGACTACTTTACTAACTGATTTAACAAAGTTTTTCTTAAAAATTTTGTTTAAACCACAAGGTGATTCTTACATCTGTAAATGATGTGTGAATTGTAAAGTGTGTTGTTCATGAAAAAAATTGGCTTGTTTATCATAATTATGAAAATTTTGGAAAACCTTTTACTGAAACTAAAATACTTTGAACCAGTCTTTAAAGTTTCATTATGAAATGGGTTTGATGACACTGACAGTGATTATCTTTTCATTATAATAATTTATATTGACCAACAGCAATTAAGCTAAAAAACTTTGATGCCACAAATACAATGCAATAATAGACATTTAAATATGTCAACTTTAAGTTAATTACAGGAAACAGTTTCCACCATGAGAATAGATGGAAGATGACAAGACTGTTTCATGTATTAATTCCCTAATTTACGTACACTTTCTCTCTGAATAGTAAGAGAAAATTGCGCTTTTCTTTACTTTACCGCCAAAAAAAAAGAAAAGTATTTTTAGAAAAGAGCAGTTTTCATTTTTTTTTACTAAAAAAAGGTAAAATTTTCAATACATAAACCCATTTACAATACAATTACTATCACTAGAACAGGAATAGAGACAAAAGGCTTTTTCTATATAAGAGTCAATCATTAACTTGAAAATCATATGTTTATTTTAAGTTTTAAGTCATGACGTAAGTGATTTGTGCATAACCCTGGTTGCCTCACATGTTGTGAATTTTCAGTATGGTTGAAGATGCCTGCCTTTCATTTGACCGATCAAAAAAAAAAAAAAAAAAGGATGAATTTCGATTAAGTATTGCATACTTTTTCAAATATTTGAATTTATATAAACTTTAGAAGCATTTTTTTATATGCTTATCACCAAACACTTTTTAACTTATTAAAAAAAATATGTAACGAAGCATCTTTGTGTCAATGTGGGCTAAAACATCTTAGTGTTGACAATCACAACAGGACTGTTTTTTAGAAAAGACAATCACAAAAATCGTTGTTGCTTACTAATGGAAACATTTTTTTTCCTAGAAGAGTTCATTGGCAAATGTTGAAAAAATCAAAATTTACAAAAAATATAAAAGGCAGTCACCTGCCCCCCTCCCTCCCGCCATGAAACTATACGCACCTGGTTGCTGACACACTAACAACCTTTCAACAAAATAGTGAATACACAATATATGTGTAAAGATGTAAGAATGAAGAAAAGTTTACCCAGGACAAAAAAGGATAATGTTTGGATAGCATTAAACCCAATTTAAAAAATGCAAAATTCATTCAATACATAAAGTTAGCGACCTAAAGGACAAAAACCCACCTGTAGGTGATGATTATAAGCAAGCAATAAAAATATTCAATAAACACATAATTTGAATATTTAAAAAAAATAGCTGCCATTACCTAGGAGCAAAATCATAGTAATTACTATCTTAAAAGAATATAAAGCTTTTTTTACAGATGAAACTGAAATGAGGTGCATTAAATCAAAAAAAAAAAAAAAAAAAAAAAAAAAAAAAAAAAAAAAAAAAAAGGAAAAAAGAGAGAGGGGGACAGAGAAAGAAAGAGAGAGATAGAGATAGATAGATATATATATAGAGAGAGAGAGAGTGAGAGAGAGAGAGATTTATTTTTATTTCCCATGTCTGCATTGATCTACACAAAGTTCATTGCATTATCTCAAAACTGTAAAAGCAATAGTTTAGAATTAAATCCATGTAGCAAATAAAAAGAATGTCATTTACATTCCTCGACTGATTGTGAAAATTAATTGAGACCTAATTGTGAAGAAAAAAAAACCAATAAATTAAAGCTTACAAATTATTTTAAAAAAAACAACAAAAACTGGATTTAATTAACATTAAATTCTTTTCTTTTCTTTCTTCTGCAAACTTTAACATATTGAATTTTTAAAGTTAGAGACAAGGGCAGTTTTTGATGATTCTCACTCCATCAGAGTCAGCAGCTTTTTAAAATCTAGGCAAATACCCAAACAATACTGATGAGCGATAAGAACATGTTTATTCCAAAGGACTGGTAAAACAATAACAACTGTACATATCACAGTGTTATGTGCATCTAATTTTAGCAGGCTTACCATTAAATTTACGTCTTTCTGATTAAGGTACATCTTTTGCTCAACAAAATTTCAAACTGAAACATAATTTTAAAAAAGCTTCGGCTTGCGACATATAAAAAAGATAACTCCTGATGCACATTTTATTTAACTACAATTATACTTAACCTATTTTATGTTGGATGCAAGATTTAAAAACAGAGCAACAATTATAAAGAGCTGAGTGCTAGCAAACTGTAATCTAGATCGTTAATGAAAAATAAAAAGCTTATGAGAGGATTCTCACATGTCTTGCACAAAAAAAAAAGGAAAATATATCATAAGTCCTGGAAAAATTTTAAAAATCCAGACCGCAAAATTAAAACATACATTTATCGTTTCTAATATAATAAATTGAAAACTGTGCCAAACAAAGATATTTTGAAAAAAAAAATCAAAACATAAGATGAGACAAACCATGGATAAGAGGGAAAAAAAAGTACTATTTTTAATACAATTATATTTATAAAGGTTGAGACAAACAATATCAGTTGCTTATCTTAAGGGGTGCAAAGAAATCCAATCTCTTATTTTTAACTTAAACTTTTCCACATTAAGATTTGGCAGTAACTCGCATCATTATGCCATAGCTTAGTGAAAAGCAGCAGCATCCAATGACTTCATTTGGATGCAGCAGCATGGTGAAAGGGTTTGATATTAATTTTTTTCATGAGCAGCAAATGCAGGATCCAGATAAATAATCAAAGTGAAATTCCTTTATCCAAATTATATCTCAAAGCTAAATTCACCAAACAATCATTTTATTTTGATAAATGGTCTCCAAATTACCTTCCTTTATCCTGAAAACTACAGCATACACACACATGCACACATTACACATATATGGTGACACAAACAACTTTTAACATTAAATCATTAGTAATCTAAATAAAAGAGAGCCGAGTAAAAATATTTAAATATGCATGGTGCATATACATTTATAGCTATTAGGATTTAAGGACAGGATATAAGTCAAGGAACAAGAAACGGCTGAAATGAAAGGTTGAACCTATTAGAAGGATCTGAAATTGTCTGTCTGTGGTAAAATAATGCATGAAATCTTTTCAGCTCCTTACTGGCCTCAGCCAAGCCCTTTGTCTGTAGCTGGGGACAATGAACCTATGTATACATGATTATATTTTATTTAATAGCAGTAGGGATGGATGTAAAGGTGAAGGATGATTGGCTACTATACTAAACCTAGCCTGTCAGACTAGCCCTTGTCGAGGCCTACACAAAGCATATTAGTAAGTATAGTGAATTAATTCATTATAAAGGGTGATGAGAAAAATGAGGCAAATTGGTTGAGAAGTGTACACTTATTACTGCAATACTCTAATAATCCCAAATTTTTTTCACTGCTTTGAAGTTAATTCAATACCATCTATGGTAAGCTAGGATGTAGTCTTACTGGTCATTAAATTTTGGTTCTTTTAGTTAATTTAATTTGAGGTAAAAATATTTAAATTTAGTAAACTTCACTTCATATCCTACCAATTAAAGACCAGTCAGAATGAGTATGATGCCACTATATTTAGCCTCTGACAAAAAGACAAATTTGATATTAAGACATGTAAATTGTTGTTTCAATGTATTAAAATTATTTGGTAAGATAAAATTAACCACAATTAAAGGTTGGTGACATGAGATTGAGACTGGTCCTGCTTAAACTTCACAATATCGGTCCATGTTCTGACAAACTTAAAGAATTGAAAAGCATATCAAATATTCTTTCCGAAATGTTTAGCACAGAAAAAAAAAGAATATATCCATAATAATTATATATCCACTTTAGTTTTAATTTTCAATTGCACTTATAATTTGAACTAAATAGACACTGCATGTAGCAAAGAACTTTCTTACAATAAAAATTTTAAGTGAAATCAATTTAAATACAATTGAGTCAAATTGTATTTGCATCGGTTTTAACAGGGTTCTTAGAATGACTTGATGTCTTCAGTCCCCCTTTCTCTTTTTGTAAAAGATATATGTGACAAAAAATTATTTTGTTAATAGTTATTTTAAAAAAACATACCAGGCAGTATCTACTATACTGCTTACTGAGTAACATAATTTAATTTGATATAAGCTTTTACTAGTTCAAAGTTAATAGTTAATAATTTGCCAACTGAACATGTTTCTGTCTTAGTGATCCCCCTTGTTTCTGTGCACCTAGAGATGGTCACATGACTAAAAAAAAAAGGTACATTGTATATGCCAAAAATGCTTTGAAAAATATGTGACCTGAGCAAATAAAATGAGTCTTTTGTATTTCTCTAAAATATGATATTTTGGTATTGTTGGAAAGACCTTTCCATTCTTTTTCAATTGGTCAAAGAAAATTAGGTAGCTTCAAAATTCTCAGGTTTAGAGAAAATCGTATGTAAAGATTAGCAATTTTAAAAGTTAAAAAGTCCATAGTAACTAAGGCTCACCTTCCCTTTTAGATTTCAATGCTATATTGATTTTAAAAGTTTAGGAGAAAAGGTTACACTTTTGATAAACACTGAACAAAAAAATTCGGTGGGCTTTTTCATCTATAGGTGTAGCTCTGTTACCTGATTGGCAACAAACAACTCATCATTCCATGTTGGAGGGTCACATATTACTCCTACAATGCTGGGGTAAGACAATTTTTTTTTAAATTAGAAAGAAAATCAGTCCTATTGTAAAAGTCCACTATAACTTTATGGCAATACAGTAGAACAAGTTCATTGTAGAAAATATTTTGAATAACTTTTTTTACTAAGTAGTAAGTGCTGACAGGAAGAATAGATTCCTCCACTTGATGATTAATCTTGAGCAGTTTAGACAAAGGATTGGTTAATCTCTTCCATTTAAAATAAAAAAAAAAAAAAAACCTATCTAAGAAAAGCTGATATAATCATGACTGAATACTTACACAACTCTAAAACAAAAGAGAATCATTTTCCACAATTAAAAAGGGTTAATTCTTTATTTCCTAATCTATATAATCAACAACATGAGCATGACATTCGGAAATACTTTTGACATAAAACCATATTTGATATAAAAAAATTTCAAGAGAAAAAGACAGCTTAAAATTTGTTAAGCCACAACTTCCATAAATCATAATGTCATATCCATCATAGGCACATTTGTATTGATATTGACTATTTCATAAAATAATGATTATGAGTAACAATAATCAAGTCGCTGCAAGACATGATGTATTTATCAGGCTACTGAGGCAATTATGAGTATGGCACAATTAACCGTTTAAAAGATTTATTAAAAAAGAGAGACAAAAGAAACACATTGCATTATTGAACACAGACATAGATATTTAGCAATTTCATTCTTAAAACCTTGGCTAAAAAACTGATGAAAGCACCCCTAATATTAATTTTTTGCTGGTAAGTTTTATTAATTTAACTTCTAATCATAAAATAACACAGTAATTATAACTTAATATAAATGATACATAGTAGCAGATTCATGATTGAAAAAAAACTCAATCAGTGACTCCATAAGATGTGCATTAGGCTAAAAATACAGCTGATATAAAATTCATTAAAATAAAAATCAATAAAATTCATTCATTTACACAGATCGTTTCTTAAAGGTTAGAGAGTTTTAAAAACAAACCAAAAATGGCAAAATTTCTTTCTAAGAAAATTAAAAAATCTTAAAAGCCACTTTGAATTAATTTTTCTCAAAGATTAAAACTATCCGATAAGATTTTGACATCTTGCACTAACAATATAACATCTAATGGGGAAAAAAAAACAACAATATCTTCAGTTAGACGTATTTTTTTATTAAAAAATTTTCTATTAAGTTATATATACTTTAGGATATGTGAGAAAATTGTCAAATGTCAACTTGGCAGTGTGTCAAACACAACATGAACCTTGGCCTTGGCGTTATATTAAGCTAAAGCTTTTCAAAGATTAGGATTCCTAGAATTAAAAAGTACATGGAAATGGCAACAAAAAAAAAATTCCATATGATCGGACAGCAAGGAAAATAAGTGTTAATTCCTTAAGATTTAAAGGCCACAATGAAAAGTGTTTTATAAAGAACTAAATTACAATCTAATTAATTTACTTTGTCTTTACTTTATATCTATCAATTCAGTCGCCAAGAACCCTTTGGATCCTAGATTTTACATTGTTTGTAGTGCTTCTAGAGTGGTGATCTTGCCCATTTATAATTAAAGATACTCTAAATAGACTGTAACACTAACAGTGTGCTTGCTATATCTCCAGCTAATCAAGACTTAGTGAACCACAGATACCATGCTCATGACTATTACGTTAGTCAGGTGACTGTTTTCCAAAAATGTAACATACAGATTGATATATTCCTTGCCAATTATAAGTCACACCCATTAACTTGAACATTTTCTCTTCAGTCCTTTCATACCTTCAATCAGTAGCATACATGTATATAGTCATCATCATCATTATCATCAATCTCTTAGTCTTTGTGACCGTTGGGGCGTCATTGAAGGTTTGTCAACAAGCCTCCTCCATCTCTCTCTATTCTCCACTTCTCTGAGAGGGTCACTGAAAATTCTGAGATGTTGTCTTTCCATCTTTTCCTCTGTCTGCCTTTCCTTCTTACTCCATGCACAATAACTTGCAGGAACATCATGGCAAACACCTGTGATCATGTGACATGTCCATACATTTCAGTTTCTGTTTTTTCACAATTGTCAGGAGGTCATCATGGTTTCCAATCACTTGCCTGATTCTGCTTCTTGCCTCTTTGTTGATTATGTGATCTCTATATGAGATGCTCAGTAGTCTTTGAAAGTACTCAGAATAAAAGCAAAGACATGCTGTTACTTATTGCAAGACCAGTAACAATTAGGTTCTCAAGAATTCATGTAGTAAGTCCTCAGAAGAAGCCTGAACATTTCAACATTCAAGATCATGAAGGTTAAAAAAAATATTGTATTGTCATAATTTTGAGAGGAGACATATGATATATATATTTGTTCATTTACCTCATGTATGTGCCAGTAAAATTACTTTTCACAGGGATTATTTCCCATTTTTTAACTTCAAAGCTAAATTACTCAATTTAGTCAGTGGCATATCTAGCAAACACATGAGCTTTTAAATACAGTTTCAATATAAGTACAACATTATCTAAACTAAACAATTGTAATTTAAATATTTAATTGGCTTATAGCCCCTTTGGAATTTTAATTTCTTCCAATTTCCAATAAGTAACAATTCAAGCTTCATTTGCCTCTTGGTTTCCAAAATCAAGTTTCACTTTTCCACTTTGGCCACTGAAATTGACCGATGATAATCTGATTAATTAGATCTTTATTAAATGTCATAATTTTAATTTAGCCTTAAAAATGGCATTAAGACCACTTTTAAAAAGCAAAATAAAAATAAGATTTAAAAACAAAAAAAAATCAACAACACAAATTAAGCAATCTAATTGAAACCAAAAGGTCCAAAATGTACATTGATCATAATTGAAAAGTAATTATTATTCAGGAAATATCTCTATTTCATGAATTGTTTCATCTATATCTTTGGCTTTTCGATTTTGCTTTAAAAACATGATTTTCTGTTCCTTGATTCAGCACAGAAATAAGAAAACCACCGCTAAAAATTGTTTCCGAAATCACACCCTAAAAGACAATGCATAATTTAAAATGTATTAGATGAACAAAGAAAATATTAAATATTTCTTCCTTTTCCTTTATACTACAAATTCTTGTCTAGATTGCTTTAAAAATTGATTGACAAATCGTCATAGTTTTTGAGAAGCTTTGCACCTTTTCTAAATACCCTCACAAATAGATGAAGTTTGTTTTATGAATAGAGAATAGAAAAATTGCAAAAATTGAACTTTGTCAAGTTTCTGCCTATTTTTTTTTATTTTACAAAATGTGCATAAAGTAAACATTCTGAAAATAATATCTTGAGACCATTGCTACAAGTCAAGAGTCACATTGCAACTTCTGAGAAAAAACTTTGCTTGTTTGTTTTTTCCTTTTTCATACTTCCTCTTTGAAAAAGCTGAAACCTTAAAATATTGGAAATCTTGGCACAGAATTATGATATTAATATAGTCTTCACATTTGCAAAGCTTATTAAATGTAGTTTCTAGCTGTATCAATGATTTATAATGTTCAAAATGGACTGGTCTTGAGATATAATTTATATATATCCAACTTTCTACTATCTTTCAAAAAGTAAGATATGCCTGGAAGCCTTCAAAATAGAAATACCCAAGTGCCATTTCTAAAAAAAACAAAACAAAAAAAAACATTAAAAAAACCCCCTCAGTTCCCCTAAATTTATATTGTACTTGTAATTTTTTGTGTGCATAGAAAAACTTAACAGTTTGATAGTTAAAGGGATAAGTTCAGCTTAACGGAAAGAACCACTCCAACTGTGTTGTTCCAGATGGTTGCATTGTGCTTATTTTTTTGGAACATATCAACAGCATAATAACTAAATAAGTATACATTAGAGTATGAAAAAAAAAATTATGGCATAGGCTTAGATCTTTTATTATGATTTAAATTTTTTTTCCTATAAAAATTTTCACGTACAACTTGTCATTGCTTCCAGTAACTCACAAAGTACCAACCAGACTCTCTTTAAGCATACAAAGTTTATTTACTATTAATTTCAAACTAAATTGTTTGAATTTTCACTATTTTTAAAAGAAAATACACCCAGTACTCAATTCAGACGATTTTAGCAAACTTTACACCCAATGCCATCCAACAAATAATAATCTTTAAAGTCGATACTAAATGTTGACATGAGGCTGTAAGAAAACAGTTTTCGTCGATTTTGACTTAATCAATTTTACTATTTTTCAATATCATAAGATTATTGTGCCAAACAATCAACAATTCTGCAGCATTGTACCATCTTCTTTACTTTTCTTCAGAGTCAGAGATGTCTGGGAAGCTCTTCATCATTAATTTTGTATGGCTATTTTATTACAATGGTTTTGAAAGAGTCTGTCTGAGCATCACAAATGAATCTTTGACAATCATTGCAAACAAAGAGTCTGATTGTTTTCATTACAATAGGCACATTCAAATATTTTTAAGACAAACATTTCACTGTACTAAAAGTAGCAGCCCCACTAAAATGGTGTGATAAGGCTACAAAAATGTGTCCTAAGATCCTCAAGAGGAAGGAAACAACTATTTCTTTAATAAATCTCACTTGAAGGACATATGTTATGATCATGTTTGAAAATCAATTCTATGGCACAACACTAGGTGGTGACCACTGTATTAATATTTATTGACATACATTTTTGGTATGTCTTAATTAGCACTTTCACTGACTTTAAATTATTCTTATGATCGCCTATGTCCCTTCACTTTTGAGACAAAATGACGTGTAACATTATCATTAAGTATGTTTGTCCTTCCTTAAGCATTATTTAATGACAAATCCGCACTCTTCAGGCTTGATGTCCCCTCATGATATGTGAGTAAAAGCCGTATTTATTATGACATTGCTTTCCACAAACGTTGCACATAAATGGGTCTGTGTGACTATGACAGCCAACATGTATGGAAAATAAAACATCATCATCAAATGTAACACCACAAAAATAGCACCTTGTATCTATAACAGAGCCTGGTGTTCCAGATGCACCAGTGCTGCTTCCTCCTCCTGCACTGCTCACTGTCTCTGATTGAGTCCTTCCACCTATTTGTCGGCTGCTCCCACTCACAACACCTCCTCTTAAATTACTTGCCGAAATGATTTCACATTGAGTTTCTCGGTCCACTAAAACAGTCGTGCTTCTTTCATTCCTGCTACTGTTGTTTGAAAACCCCCCATGGGTCAAACTGCATGACTCTCGATGAGGTGGAAATTCTATCTTGATGAAGGGCATGGCACACTGAGAACTTACACCACCTACAGCAGAACTTTGAACTAAGCTGCATGCATCTCCTCCACAACTTGAGGTTGTCACTGAATTGCTCAAAATGTTATCTCTGTTGATATGAGTATCCAGACGTGAACGATGCAATGGTGGAGGCTGTGGAGAACTTGCAGGATCATCACTACTCATATCCATACCAGACTCGCTGTCTAAAACATCTGACTGTCTACAACTGTCTCGTCTAGATAAATGCTCTTTCTGGGTACTAGAGGGAAGGTCTTGGGCTATTCTGCTATCATGATGCCTATTATGATTTTGATGAATTGGTTCAGTCTTAACTTTAAAAAATCCACTTGGTCCAGTCATATGTCCCATTGAAGCATTTCCATTGTTTCCAGATGTAGCAGTAACATTATTGCTCCACAGACGCCTAAAATTATATCCATCTTCTGGTAGTTGTCCTCGATTGGTGGAAAGGGTTGCATTTTGTTGTGTGGCAGATGGTGCATGCCTATTGCCAGCCACCTGCATAAAGAGACCAGTAGAAGTAGCAGAATTTCCAGGGTTTGTGTGAGCAGGAGTTATGAGATTTGACAACAGGGATTGCATGTAGTTAGCCATCTGTTGCTGCTGCTCCTCTGCTGAATAGTTTCTTAATAATGCAGATCCTTGAGGTGGATGCTGGAGACCTGCAGCAGGTAGATGGTGAGTTGCTGTGGGTCCTACTCCATCTAATGGTGTAGGCATGTAAGTCGGTAGTCCCAATGTAGATGTTGCAGAAATTGGTTGAGCTGCTGGAGCTCTGGGTGGTGGGGCTATAGCAGAGGAGGGACCAAGGTTTATGGGTTGGTGACCAGTAACTGGGAGAATGAAATTGGCACCAGTTGATGTTTCTCTTCCATTGATCATTAAGTGACCCTGAAACTGTGGTTGATGAAGATGGTGTGAAGCAGCATCTAGCATGGAAACTTGATTTTGAGATGATGATCCAGATGCTCTTATGTTGGTAGCAGGCTGAGGATGAGGATGGTGACTCATGGTATGCTCTCTCATCCTTCTAATCTGAGAGGTGGAATAATCACACAAATTGCAGTGAATCAAATTAGGCTGATACTGGCGACTATGCATACGTCTATGACGACGGTAGAATCGTGAATTATTGGTTACAAATCCACACAGACTGCATTTCATCATCTGCTCTGCTGAAAATACAAAACATAGATATCATTTGGTAAGCAAGTAATTTTAAAAATAAATTATTCTTTAAAGAAAATACATGTAAAAATGGAAAAATTGTTAAATGGAAAAATACAAAATAGTCATTTTTCTCTGCTATGATGCAAATGCAAAACATAGATATCATTTGGTATGCAAGTAATATTAAAAATAAATTATTCTTTAAATGGCAATGTAAAAATGGTAAAATTGTTATATGGAAAAATAAAAAAATCTGAGTCATTTAAAATTGAGATGAAAAAATATTTTAGAATTCCTACATAGCTCTGGTCATCTATTTTGATCTCTTTTTATTGTACAAAAAGTGATTTTGAATTAATAAGTTATTATTTTTCTTTGACAAAAAAAAATGCTCTACATTGTTCAGTGTCTTTTTTCTTTAAGTTTACTTACCCCGTGAAAAGTCATGAAATTGAATGCTGAACATACATTTTGATGGGTCAGGTTGCTGATCATCTACACTAACAACGTCAACATTTGGAGAGGCAGTGCTAGAGCTTCTGTTTGCTGTTCTATCTGGTGAAATGTTAGATGCCAAAGGAGGGTTGCTATTTTGTTGCATGCTCAAGCGCATATTTGGTGGATGAGCAAAGCCACGGCCTGCAGGAAAAATAAAGCCACTGTTCCTTAGAACCTCATCCTTTTTTCTGGGGCTGGGTGCTAGGCGACCATCTCTGCGTGCATTTTCAGCCCGATCACTTTGTCGCGACCTGGACATAGCCAGAAGATCTATTTTCTTTATCTGTCTGTTATTACGAAAAGGGGATTGAGGTTGCTGATATGGCTCAGGTGCAGGTGTACAAGGAGGTGCAGAGGCAGTTGTTCGACCATCATCATTCTCATCATTAACATTGCTATTGACAATGACTGTTGATTCTCCAGCATGCGAAGTGTCTTGTGGCAAAGACAACTGTGGAAAACTTTGTAGTGAAGTAAATGTTGATGCACCAGGCAAAGTTGCTAATCTCTCTGACCTTCGACTCACTGGAGTTGACGTGATGGGGTGAGCCTCTGTGTAAGTTGAAGACCCACAGACAAGACCAGTTGGCTGAGCTGAGGCTTGGGTAAAAAAGGGGCGAAAGGCAGATGTTGATGAAGCTGAAAGAAGTAGCTCTCTTGGTGCAATTGGTGGGTGTGTTCTTTCTCCACCATTTGAATTATTCTTTAAGACGTTATCAGTAATATGGCATCCTGGTGAGGAATCAGGCAAAAGTGGGGAGTCAATCTGAGACTCTACATTAAGACTATTTTCAGCAGCTGCAGGTACCTGTGTTGAATTTGGCACTGCTGTAACTACAGGAGAACATCTGTTAACTGATTCCACACTGTCCAGGTTGGATATTGAATCAGGCAGTGGTGAGACCTCATGAGGAGTGTCTCTCTCTTCTGACATTTTCAAAAATGTTTACCTCTGATGAATGAAAAAAAAAGAATTATGTGAAGGAAATAAGAATATATTTTAATTAATACTTCAAAATATCAAATGACTTCAAGAATCCATTAAATTCGCTTCAAAATAATCAGTTTTTTTTCTCTTTCTCCTTGGTTTTGTATGTCTATAGTAGTCTGTCGTTTCTAAAGCATTTAAAAAATCAACATCATGTCTTGAGTGTTGTTACAGTGACCTTACTTCTTAACATATCCTTTTTTCATAGCTTTTAAAATCGTAATCTGCATCTTCATGCTTTTCTGTTAAGGTCACAATTGCTTGTGTTATACTATCCATATCCCCATTAAACACATTAGAATCCCTTGATTTCATTGAGTGGGTTTTTGTATCTAGCCAGTCCACATCAGGTTGATCTCAGGCTTTAAGACCCTCCATCAGATAAGGGCGCCGATGGCAAGGCTTGAACCCGTGACAGAAGGGTCTCTGCAGATCTCAGGGCAGATTCACAAGCCACTGTGCCATTGTTGACCCCCCCTTGACTTCACTTCCTGGAGTAAATATAACTAAGGAAAGCCATAACGTATCTCTGCTACATTCAAAACAAAGTCTTGTTGCAAAATCGCTTTGTGGCCCTTAACTAAGCCATGTTTCAATTTTTACAGATGCTAGTTATGTAGAAGATAGTACATATTAAAAGAGACCTGCTTTTTACAATTCAAATGCAACTTTAAAATTTGAAAAGCATCAATTTGTCTTAATGAAACATGTTCCATTCCCTTTGTGTCAAAGAAAGTTTAGAGATTAAAAAAAAAACAAATTTTAATACTTTTTTAAAAAAAAGTTTCTACATTTGCTCCTTATAATAGATCACTTCAACAATTCCTCTTAAAAGACCATTTTAAGAGGTCTTTTTTTACAAAACTAAGAATCCAAACTATAGATTATATTCTTTCTGAAACTTCTTGACCTTCTTTAGATCTAAATCTGTCAGAAGTTAAATTCAGAGTTGGGCACAACTTCCCCCCAAAAAATCCGGAGAATGCCCATCTCAGCCCATTAGAGTGATCAAAAGATATACTATTTTACTGGTGCCTGAATTTCTACGGCAGGGAAAAAAATTCCGGAATTCCGGAAAAATCCGAACAATGCCCATCTCTGCAAATTTAGGTCTGAATCTAGAGCTTGATCTAAATATAGGATCTTGATTTACACCCTACTCATTTCTACCTCTACAGATCTAGGCTTACTCCTTGGTTCCTAGCCAATTCTGATTCAGAATTGCAGATGTTGATCTAGATCTAGCAGAGCTCTTGTTGCATTGCATATCTCGGTTTTAACCATAGTTTCATTGAGATTATTTTATAAGCCAAGTGTTGTGACACAGCTCTTGTCAATGAAAAATACTGATAGATATTAGTAGATAGTTCTTGATTAACTCAATAGATCTTTATCGCTGCTTTTCAATTTACAAAACACTGAAATATTTCGGGAAAAGTGGTTAACAAACCCTTCACAAGGTAGGTATATATTGCGGGATACTTTTCATTTTGCGGCACTCAATAAATTTCAATCATATCATATGATTTGTCAAAGCAAATAATTAATTTCTCAATGTAATTCAGTCCAATTAATATTGACTCTTGCATCAATGGCATCATTTCACAAACTAAGTAGTTAATTTCTCAATTTAATTCAATTTAATAGACCTAGACTCTGGTATTTCTTTTAAAAAAACATTTTGAAGAAAAACATGAGAGGCAAACTTATAACACCAAAATCACATTAATAAGAAATCTTTTGAGTCAAATCTGGTAAAAAGAATACTGAAACTGTAAAAAATAGGATAAAATTTATCTCATTAGTGAGCATTTGTTTGGGAAAAAAAACCAACCAAAAAATAAGGAATTCTAATATTTTAAATTGCATAGTTTCAATTCTCAGGTGTGGTAAAAAGAATATTGTAACTTTTAAAATTACTGAACCAATTTTATTTCCATAAAATTTACCACTGTGCACAGTCAATAAAACGGAGCAAAAATGGCCAACATTTTCTTGATGAAACCAACAGTAGTAACAAAAGCACATACCTATTCTAATCTGTCAAATGATGACATCTAATTAAGACACTATTAGAAGAGAAGTGCATTTTTGAGTTAAGTCACTATGACTGTATTTAAATTAAAGTGGTTCCACAGTGAAGAAATAGAAAACACAATGTTGTTTGACCTAAGTCACCATCACTACATTTAAACTAAAGTGCTTCCCATTGGGAAATCCTCCTTCTAAATTTTTTTTTTTCCATTGTGTATCTTAATCCTATCAATAATGTATGTTTAGATTGTTTTTAGAAGTAAGCATTGTAGTGGCACATTTCTTGTCAAACGAAAAATGCAATATTGATAGAAATACACTTGATAGATCTCAGTTGTTCATCTCTCAAATTCAGTAGTAAAATTTTCAGTGTAATTCAATCCAATAAGCACTAGTTTATTCCAGTAGGTCATTAAAAAATCTTTTAAAATGAACACATTACAAGTGAACTTTACATTACAATATTGTCACCTTTCTATGCAGTTTTGTCTTTCACAGATTTCATCAAATTTTTTGGGAAGAAATCCTGCTATCTACTTGACAAGTGTGGAAAAAAATCCCAAACAGACAACAATGAAATGAAACTTAAAATTTACCTCTTTGGTGACCTTTTCACCTTTTTGGTGACCTTTGTAATTTGCGTCGACTAACCTACAGGGAAAAATAATTCTCTTACAGACCTATACATCCTATACATCTTGGCAATAATTGAACATAATTTTTAAATTACATTATTGCTAAGCTTTTGGAAATAACATTTTTAAAATGTAAATCTCCTTAAATCTGGATCTAGGGGAGCACAATCCTCTCAACTTTTGTTAAGGTGTGATGATACTGAGTTAATAAATAAGCAACAATTTTAATATTTTTAAAATTACTTTTTTGGAAATCAGTCGTGACCTGTACTGTGTGCTATTGATCATTACATTCACGTGACATAGTAAAGTAATAGAAATAGTCATCAATTGAAATATACAAATTTATTAGAGAGCCATCAACAGAAATTTAAGTTTATCATAGAGCCATAAATAATAAGATAAGAAAAGCTCTGAAATCTAAATAAAACTTTGCAATAACTGACAGACATTACTTTTCCACCTAAATCAAAAACCTTATGAGCCCTAATTACCAGTAAACTAGTTGAGAGAAAATTTCTTAGAGAAAACTACATACCAGGTCACCAGTGACCAAGCCCGCATCACTCAAAAAAAAATCATGACCAGTTAGTAGCAGCACTTAGTCACCCCTGAAAGAGTGATTTCGCACCTTACACATTTTTTGTTTCCATTGGTTTACTGGTAGTCAGGGCTATACATACAACATTTAAAACTAGTTTTCTTGAATATCTCTGGACTATCAACAGCAGCTTAGGCAGAGTTCTTGGAAATTATCAGGAGTTAAGGGCTCAGAGGAGCAACCCTAGAAGCACAATTTAATATAAATGATATATATCTAGAATTGAACAACATGCCTAAAGAGTTGGTGGCTTATGGTGATAGTGTAGTAAATATGGGACTCGACATTGAACCATACACGGTGTTTAGGATGGAGAATCGCTGCCATTTCATGGATTCCCAGGACAAAAAAACTATTTCATAATCATAGAACAATGATCACACAAATCAGAATAATTGTGCATTTCATTGTTTTGTCATATTCAAATAAAATTTAGGCCCCATTACTACCATGGATTTCTGAATGAAATGTCAGCCATCTTTTATTCAAAGTGATTGTCTCAATCTAGTCAAAGTAGTCTGATCAATTCAGCTTAAGTTTGAGCAGTGGTCATTTTAATATTAGCCTTTATTTTGTCAAACAGAAAATTTCAAAGAGGATATAATGCCATATATGTTTTTTGCCTAGCCCGTATTCATAATTTTCATTGTAAGTTTTAAAAAAATGCATCCACAGATCACAACATCTTTTGGAGAAGTTATGCCACTTCCAGGTTAAGGCTTTACCTTTTCTCGCTACAAAATTCTAACATTTCTCTGGATCTTGTCATCATGTGACTGATTAGCTCAGTAGTTACAGTTGATCAGTAAAGAGACAGTCAAGTGATGCCCAAGGGTTCAATTACACTCTCTGCACTTTCTATTACATATTTGTTTCTTAATGTGTGTATGCATTCTCTTCCAGCTTCCCAATTCATCGAAGAAAGCAATGGAAAAAGAGATAATCCAGAGGCAGATCCGGTCACTTTTAAATCTACCTTCATCAGCTATTCTAGTATTGAAATGAAGAGTTCCAGGTTCAGTTATAATGCAAATGGTGATTCCTCACTCAATGTATCTTCAATTTTTCGCCCACAAGCTCTTGTGGAGGCTGCCATGCCTAACATCAATGTAGCAATGCTGATCTCACCCTCAGCTATATGAGGGCACAAATATTAAAGAATATGCTCATCACTCGCAGAACCAGTCAGTCTAGTTTGAGGGTTTTTAAGGAGTGTCAGGAACAGATATTCTAAAGGGACCTTCACTCTAGGCCACCACCAGACCAGTGGACTACAAACAATACATTACTCTTCACTGCATTGCATGCTGATGAAGATAGATCTAGCAAACATTGGAAAAGAATTCTGTTTACGCAGATAGCTTTCAGCTATTCTGATAAAAATGACTAAATGTGTGCGATTTTAGTCAATGTTGACAATTTTTTTAATTCGCCAACAATTAAATAATTTCGTTGAAAAAGAAGAGTATCTTTTAAAATTTCTTGAAAAAAAAAGATCACCTCTGCTCGCCATTTTGGATAATGACAGGTGAGTTTAGTTGATCAGGTGTATTTCAGCAATTTATAAATTTAGAAAGAAAAAAAAAATTATGTTTTAATTTCATGTTATAAAATGGTTAGGCCTATAGCCTACTGTATCATGACAGATTGGTTTGCAGTTTACCTTTCATAAATCGAAGTGACTATTTTCCCAAATGCAATGACACTATTTACTTTAAGGGGACCCATTCTTCTAGATCTCACTTCATCAACTGAGTATATGAGCACGAGTGTGCTGATGTTACTGAACCCTCTCTCTTCCTTTATCAAGAAAGCGTTCAGGAAAATAAGGTCAGACACTATTTATCCAAGCGTTCTGAAAAATAAGGATGGCCTTCAACAATTTACTTTCTTGTGTGCACATTTGGAAGTATTGCACTAGATTAATCTCAGTACTCTGAATCAAGGTTTTATAATTATTGTCCTATTTTAGGCCTAGATCCAGATTTCTAAATAAAAAACTGCATTTTTTTCATTAGGATCTATAGTCCAGGGACATGCACAACAACTTCTAGTTAGACTTTTATTAGCTACCAATGAAATGAAAGGATTGCTAGCAAAAAATTGTGGAGATATCATATGAAAGATACCTCACTATAATTGGATGTGCAATCTCTTCATTTCATCAGTGGCTGATGAAGATAGATGTCACTGAGTCTGTCTTCAGATTATCCCGTAAATTCAGACAGGAGCCTATATAGGGGTGTAATATTATTGATCTAGATTCATGAATTTGAAAGATATAAAATAAATAGTTGACTAAAACTGCCTTCATTTCGTCTTTATTATTGTATCACTATGTTACATGTAATGTGTGCATAGATGGAAAGGACCTGGAAGAGTTGATCTAGATCTAGACTCTAGGTGCTGAATCTAATTTAGTTTCTGGATCTACATCTAGATTTCTACGTGACATTTACGCTAGACTCTGAGATCTTGATTCTAGATCCTATGCTATATATAATTCTAGGGTAAAGTGCATTTTAGGTGCCTAAATTATTAAGGCTCATATACGTTTATTCTAGGTGCCTAAACTATTACACTGAAATATTCAACAATAACATTGCTTGCCTTCGTAACACATTTATAGGCGATAATTGTCAGCTACATAGCATATTTCTATAGGAGATAATCTAGCTATAATCTTATAACAAAAAAACATGTCCTCGTCACAAACGCCATAACGAAAGACAAATTCATGGAGATAGGGTGGGAAAAGATCTTGGGATGTGCCAAACTGTCTGCAAGTTTCATTTTAACATCATCCACATATGGCATGTTACCACAAACAGGTCTGAAATAGCAGATGCTAATTTCTATGTCAATTATTTGATTAACTCATCAAAATAATTACTTTTTTTTTGGTATGTGTGTTCTTGACAATGTAATTAAACTACTCTAACAAGAAAATACTATTTTGTTCTTTCTTTACGCCAAAAAAAAAAATTAATGTTGTGCGTACCTCTGAATATCCCATTTTTTTAATGTACATTCATTGGGGACATCTTACCGCTCTAAAATTGGGAAAATAGGTCAGTTTGGCTCTTTCAACACATCGTTCGAGGTCTCTGTTACATTTTAAACATAATCGGGGAGTTCCGATGTTTACCGATGACCCACATGAGGGCTGGAAAATCTCCTATGACGTCAGTGTTTTGTGTGTCGTCACAAAGCATAAATTATAAGCTTTCGATATAAGCACTTAAAATCGGTTTCTGCCAAATCTTTTTAGTGTGAAACTCAAATGGGATTCTACCTATCGGAACATACCAATGTTTCACAATAATTTTATTATTTTTAACTGCTGGAGCCATACAATGCATGCGCACATGCTGTGTGACGCTTCCATTGGAGGTACGCACTTTCACTTTCGGTAACCCGTTCTCGTCATACAAAAAGTGTTCCGTCAACCTTTTTTGTGTGCAAGTAAAATC
>BLXT01004662.1:484839-498429 GCA_019648995.1 Plakobranchus ocellatus
TTTTTGTTCTATTATACAAACACGCGCTTTCACACTTTATGTAATAAATGTATAAATGTATGAAAAGATAAGACAGATTTGCCAGCAATTTAGATACGAAACAATGAAAGAATGAAGAATGATACAAAATAATCCTTTTCACATCTCTGATTATTTAGTTAAAAATATAGTTCACATAACCCTAAAATACATTTTTCATTCGGCAAGTAAACTTTTTGTTTTTGCTTCTTTCCAATGAAATTTGATTTCCAATGCTTGTATTAAAATCTTAATTTTGTTTTCTTTTCTTATTCATCTGTCTTCTCTTGACTCTTCTAAGAACTTGCCAATACCGTAAAAATTAATTTCTTGCTATAAATGATTTCCAGATTATTGATGTAGGTTACATTTCACAGGTTGATTTCTTTCTGAATTTTTCAATCCTCAAAATATTTTCTGTATAGGGTCCGGAATGCAGATAAATATGCATATATGAATATATACATTTACCAGGTACTTATAAACTAATGCCTGCAGAAAGTAATAGAATTGAGAAAAAACCTGGAATCTCAAGACCCCCTCTAATCTTAGATAATCTTATCGATTTAAATGCTAGTTTGACTCGATTGTGACGGAGACAATGGCAGACATTCAAGTGCATAGCCATTGAGACTTGACAAAAAGAAGCTTCCAACTATGAACAAATTATCTTTTAAAAGAAGGAACAAACAAAAAAAGAGGATTTAGATTCTAAAGTCAAGCAACAGGCATTAAAAGAAAAAGAAGAATGCAATAGATCCCTATAGCCCACAAGGATCAGTTTTCTTGCTTGCGCTCCATTATTATTATTTTATATATTTTTTACTTATTTCCTTTTTTTTTTGCACTTTTTTGACACGCTTAAAACTTTTTGATGCTCTTGAAGCGGAACCGTGGTTTCTGTCGTATTACTTTAGTCACACTGTGGTCTACACAGCTAGTGAAGATTTTCATTATCGATATTTTCTTCACGGGGTTCCAGTAGGAACATACTGGTGAAAAACGCGACCAGAAAGAATAGGAAAAATACATAAATGCAAATTAGCAATACAGTCAAACAGATAGTTATTACAAGACAGATAGATAAAGAGAAAGATGTGCATAGTTATATGTGTGTCTATATACATATTTTATAATTATATACATATATATATATATATCTTATACATTCATGCACATATAGTTTGAAAGGGTAGAAAGATACAATAGATAAGAGGATCGGTGAGGTGAAAAACAGAAATTTAAATTAAAAGATAGAAAGTCAATGAGACTGGTGAGAGGGAATGGGAGGAAGAGAGAAAGAGAGAGAGAGAGAGAGAGAGAGAGAGAGAGAGAGAGAGAGAGAGAGAGAAAGAGAGAGAGAGATTACATGAGTAAATATATAATTTTTGTTTGCTCTGGCCTATACGAAGTTGACCAGACGCAGGCAATACTCCTATTCATAAACTGATTGAATCCTTAAGATTATGCCTACTTTAGAATCTGACAAAAACCCTATCATGACAGCTTTTAGGCGTGCACTTGTTTTTGGAAGCCAGCAAATCTAAAGCCAAATATTCAACAACAACAAAAAAATTTAAGCTCGTCTACATATTGTGAAAGGCTTTTTAAGTAAACCATTCTTATTTTTTTATGCTAATCAGCGCCAGCCCACCACAAGAGACGATCATTGTTTGATAAAGAGCTAAACTGTCAGATTCTGTCTTTTGGTTTTCCTCGTGGATCGATAAGGTAAACGTGCTTTTATCATGTGAATTAGTTTACAAACACACGAATCTAACTAAACCGTCGTTGTTAACATAGAGAAATCAGTCCACTGTGTATTTAAGAATGTTAGAGGCATGCTTTGAACTTTATCGATTGATCCGTTGGTCACTTCGCTTGACCGTTGGTGTCCCATGACTCAATACAGCAATTAGTGTAGACATATGCGACAAGCCAGCATGATCATATCGTACTGTGATATGCAATGATACCGACTATATTCAAATGTTTTGTAATATCCAGGGTATTTGTACTGGTTTTGTTTGATAATATACATTTGACAAATGACTCGTCAATGTTTCGCTAAATTTTATACTTTGCAAAGACTTTAAACTATGAAAGTACAAGGCATAATGCATATGATGTACAAATTTGTACATATAATTATATATTTAAAAAGATAAGGTTTACAAGCCTCACTTACGTTCTAAAATTGCACCCCACTTAATAGACTATCTTCATTCTCTAAGCATTCTCCAAAAATCGACAGCATACAGCGAAACAAACGAACAAAAAGTGTTTACTGAAATCATGGACATAGTTTGAGGGATGCAATAATTCATAACAAATGAGAGCAGCGTCTTTTGAATTACAATTAAAAAAAAAATTTTCGTGAGGAGATATTGTTTTCGATCATTATTCCTCTCGGATGATGAAAAAATGCAATGCTGTAAATCTATTTCGCAATAAACAGACTATATCTTAATAATTAGCGATGTAAATGTAAAAAGACCACGGGAGTCCTACAGAAAATTCTTATATTTCCAAAACTATTCTAAATAAAAAGATGACGTTCCTGTTCCCAATGTTTCTTCCACTTTTATTACATTTTTATTAACCAAAGAAGCGGTTGCATCTTGGCAAATGATATTCGAGCATTTAATCGATATCCAAGTCAATATATAAGAGACTGCAGGCCAGTTCTGCTTATAATTATCTGTCCCTATTCGTCAGTTCGATGTTTGGCCTGGAAGCTAACCTAATCAGTGGTAAAGAGCAAACACCAAGCTTGACTGCGCACTCCTTTCCGTTCCCACACACTTCTTGCGGCGACCCTCCATAAACCTCGGCTTCAGGTCCATGACTGAGAGCTAGCGCTCTTAAATCAAAGGAAAATAATCTCTGCCCCAACACAGTCACCCTTCCCCCTACCCGTGACCTCTGCACAGTCACAATTGAACAGTATAGTCCCAGAGAGATTGTTTCTCAATCCTATACAACTGCGACCGTTCGCACACAAGAGTTGTTGTTGTGGGCAACAGGCATTTCTGAAAATGTATTGTATTCATTACAGCCAAGTGCTTGCTACCGTGACAGGAATAAAAACTGATTTAAAATTTAGTTGAATTTATTATATTGTGTATACATATAGATTTACGTGACAATAATAATCTGTTGACTGAAATTTACATGCGTGGAGAGTTCAAGAGAGGACGACTCCGCTTTGTATATATGAGATCATAGACGTTCGATCAACACTGATTGTGATGTATTGATCAAGCACAGCTTAAAGGATTTGGAATTAATAATCCTAGAGCCAGCTCAAAGTGCTATATAACCTGGAGCTGTAAGATCATTATTTAGGATTTATATCAAACCAAAGGATCGTGCTCGCTATACAAACAGCGCCACGCCGAAACGCCAGGACAAATTAGATTTATTCAGGTTGTGATTATAGGCCTGCTTCTTTTATGAAGAATTGTGTAACTGGCTTTATATCTTTCCTTATTTATTTATGCCTGCATAGTGTGAACTTGCTAGCATTAACCAATTCCGTTTCTCCAATCGTTTTTCAATGCTACATGTGAGCTGGTAAAAAGGAGGGTTTTTTTTTTGGTTTTTTTTTTAAATTTTTAATTTTAATTTCATATACACTACTTTTCTGACAAGGATGTTTCATGCTATAATGTGATTACATTTTTTTGTTTTGCTTGTCTGATGTTTCTTGACATCATTTTTCAATAGCTAATTATTGAAAAGATGATATCAATTGTTTGCAATAGGCCTAACATTTATTTTTTGGTGCCGCAGCCTTCTTTTTTTATCTTATTATAGTCAGCCTTAGATTGAGAAAATAATTAAGCAACATTTATCATATATGTGATAGGGCCTGCAGCAAAGGTTTTCGGTGTTAATATCCTTGCTCAAAAAGCACTTAAATCATCTGATCTGTTTATAATCTGAATGCTTAAATGATCTCTCTGTGATACTTTTTTCCATACTTTAATCCGTGGCCAATATTTGCATTCATAAACTGTTTCAATCCCACAAAGGACAGAGACTGTGAAAGTTTCCTTTTTTAGCAGACGTAATCTCTGCAGATTGTACAAAACCATTACTTCAATTATCCTAATCATAGTTTTCACATTTCCATAATTTCATGACTTCTGTCGCACAGTTTTAATACAGGGCTTAAAATATGAAATAATGTTTTTTAAACCCCTTATCCAAATACTAAAAGTTACTTTAAACATTATCGTATTTTTCCCCAAGTAAAGTCTTTAATGCTAAATAAGTTAGTACCTTTATTTTTATATTTGCTATAAAATTAGCTTAAATCCCAAAAGTGCTTTTGACAAATTATAGAATTAGATAAGCGTGTGTATAAATTTGCTACTAAAGCTGTGTGCTCCACGATTCTATTACTATTATTATTATTATTCTCTTATTTTGTCCATAGCTGATGTTTAGAGGACCAGATGTGGGCTGATCTCCAGATTATTTGCACTACATGAAGATATCCTCATCAAATGGTACAAACTGTATTTTATCTTTTGAATAGCAAAGGGACCGTCATGCAATAATTTTGAGAGACTCAACTTGCTAGAAAAACAATTCCTGTCTAGTAATGCATATAGAAAAAGAGATCCAAGAAAAACATACGACAAAAATTTGCAACTTAATCCAAAATAATGGTAACCCAAGTCTTTTCATCTGTCCAAGATTATAAACAGGAAAGAGCTAACCAATACGAACCGCAAACTATGCCATCCAGACAAGAATTATCGGACCCCAGTGACGGGCACGTGAAGACAAAAAGAACAGTAATTACACCCACTTCGTCCCACAATGGATCGGCGCATGGACGGAGAAAATCAGGATCAAGTCGTGGGACCTCCCGTCCAAACAGCAAGAGCTCCCACCGCCCAACTACTGCTGCATCAACAGGAAGCTGCGTTCTACCTGGAGGTAGCCATGGCAGCCAAGACGACATAGCCTATCTTCTTGATGAGGCTACCGAAGACTTGCTATTTTCAGAAGAAGGGCGCCTCAGCCGTTGCTTAAAGTCTTGGATGCCCGACTATGAGTTGCGGTCTTTACCCCCACAACCTAATCCTCCTAAGGAAGCTGTGTTCAGTGCTCGTTTAGGTGAGCATATGAGAATCATACGACGGTCAAATAGTAGTGAGTCAGTAACCACACAGCTGAGCCTCTTCAGCTGCTCAAGCCACGGGAGCAATGCTGCCGCTGCAGCAGCCGCGGCTGCAAAGCAGAGACGTAGGCGTCGGCGGAGGATGAGGGAAGAGCAAGAGAATGGTGGTGGGGAAGACCCTAAGAAAAGTATATGGGTTGAACTTGCAAGCCGGACAGGAGGCGCGTTAGACAAGATGTTGCGAATGCATGCTATGTATGCACAATTAGACACAGAAACTGCAATCTTCCAAAAATTGCCAGACCATGAAAAGAAGTTAGTCACTGAGGCGGGAACCAAACGAGGCATTCATCTGGGTCCCGATCGACAAAGGAGTGACAGTGAATCTAATATCTTCAAAAAGTTGCCATTGGCAAAGACCATTACACTAGCAGAGGAAGTTGAGTCAAAGCGTAGATTGCAATCAGCAGGTAGTAAGATCAGAGGACCTATTACAAATTTTCAAGAGCTAAGAAGGCAGATGGTAAACCAGCGACTTGCAAGTCTGCAAGAAAAATTCAATCGGCACCGTCAGTCTAGCCGCAGATCTCTCACCGGCACAAAAAGCATATCTCGGCTATCACCGAGCTCGACAAGTAGCAACAATGATGTATTTCAAATTAATACTCCACTTGAGGCATCTGCTTCTTTACAAGATCTTGAATATAACAAAGACTTTACTGATGATAAAAACAAAAACGTGAATGAGGGCCAAGTTTCTGTTTGGAAAGGAGACTCACAGATCCTCGCCATAGATCTCCAGCGTGAGCTCACAGCAAAAGTAAAAAGCAAAATTGCGACCACAACGAGTGCTCTTGAAAGAGCTACTGGCTATGGGGATGACAATTCTCCTCAGAACTTCATCGGCCCGTTAGAGGAGTATCCAAATCTAGTCGATCAAGATTATAGCCAGGTTGCACGGATACCGCAACGGATTCGGATATCTCCACATCTCAGTGACGTTATTAGAACGGACATCAACGTCAGGATGGGACGCCCACGCTATCACGAGATCCGCATGCGGGACCTGGACTTATGGAATCGCGGTACAGACCTGGACCGCTCGCATTGCAATTTGAAGGTTTTCAACTGGCTACACAGCTTGAGGGAAACTGAGTTTGACATGAGCCTGCCTGAGGGCGTAGAGGATGCACCTCCAGGGGGTGACGTAACCACCAGAGACGAGGTCGTTGTCGCTGTGGACGAGCCTGAGATTAAGCCTCTTTTTGAAAGATTGAAAAAAGAACGTTATATAGTGTAAGAACATTCAAGGATCTACCGATTACAGCTATGTATTCTGATACTTGATAGTCATTTGTTGAAACAAAAATTCATGGCTAGATTTGTGGAATCTAAAATAATGAAATAACAACAACCAATTTAAATGTTTTCCAAATTGATGAAAAATTTGGCAAAAACAAAACCTGTAATAGATTCATAATTATTGAGTTGGTCTAAGTATTCAAAGACACTATTCTGAAAGTGAGTTGCTAAAATTCACCAGGAAAAAATTCATGACATCAAAAAAAAAGGTCTGCTACAATTGAAAACAAGAAGAGGAAGGTTAAGATTTTCGACTATTTAATTTGTTTCCGTTACTATAGATTTCTTCGACCAATCTTTTAAACTTATTAAATACCAATTTTAATTACATTAATTGTGATTTTTCAAAAGATCAACCTAAAAAACAGCCAAATCCATATCTACCGTGGCTTACGCACTGCCAAAGAAACATCAAGGCGTTCTATTTTATCTTTGATTATTGTATACTCTAATAATATTACGAATGTAAAGTATCTTTTTTGTTTTGATATGCACTAATACCAGAAAAAAGTATAATTCCATTTCACAAAAAAGCTCTACCAATCTTGCACAGAAAGAAAAAAAAAAAAAGTCTGTTATTTTCCACATGGTTGTTAAGATAAATACTCTAACTCTAGAATATGTACAATTTAAAAGAATGAAATTTGCAGGTTGATTCTTATCTTGTGATATGATATTTAAAATTCCTCCAATATTTTAATATTTAGTTATGTTTGACATTTATATGTTTGACGTTTATATTCTGAGTACTTTCATGCCAAGTGTAAATCAACTGTGTTCATTATGGCTGTAAATGATTTTATTATTTTTTCGCGTATCTAATAAACAGGCCACTAAGTATTATCTTCTAAATGGAGCCCTTTTCCAATGAAGATTTTAGGTTTACTCGAAGTAAAAAATCTCTACGGTGGAAACTATGAGGAATTCGAGAATTTCAAAAGTCGAAGACAGAATAGGAATTTATAATCGAGAAAATTTGAACAATATTGTTGGTCGGTCTTGTATTGAAATTGATATATGCTCGACCTTATTTTTTCTCCCTTTGGTAAATATCATGGTTTACTGCCAGATACATTCCGATAATATGTTTGAGATAATCTTTCCATAATATTTTTTTACAAGTTTTGAAAATAAGCCTATCTAAAATCACCGTGAAAAATGGTTTGAAATAAAAATTAATGTGAAACTTTAAGGGCCCTTTGGAGACATTTTCAGTGAAAATAATAAAAGGATGATTTGTTTGATTGTGATTTTTTGTGTACTTTGTAAATAATCAGTATCACATTGACTAAATATTTTTTCAAATAAAAAATTATCCTATTATTCAATTGTCATGTCATAGGATCAGAACATTGACATTACTCTTATTATCAGTTAGAATAGTTGGTTGATCTATCAACAAATATTTTTCTTTTATATTTGGCAAATTTTCACTACTCACTTAGAAACACAGCTAGTTTACTTGGTGGTTTGGTCCATGTAAGTTAAAAGATAACATAATAATTAGATGATCTGAGTTTCAGAGTTCATAAAGCTTGATTATTTTATTAACTATGATAATAAAAAAGAGTTAAGCTATCGATTCTACGAATTCTGATTCTAACGGGCTTTGGTTTTAATTTTGTACGTGGATACGAGGGAAATGAGATTATTGACCATGACTTACACAAAAATTTACACAGCTATTTGAGTAAATAATATTGCCTTCTCTTTTTCTCGTGGTTCTCACAAACACTCGTGCACTTTCCACTTCGCTGCAAAAGTAAACGCATGTAATCCTTATAATAACTTATATCATTCGATAGCAGGCAATCACAGACGTGCTCGATAAAGCTTTCGCCTTAAGTCAGATTTTACCGGCTAGATTTAACAGATATCCTTCCATTAATCCATAGAGATCGAAGTTTGAAAGACCAGTACATTTGAAGTTTGAAAAAGCAAATCAGACTAAAACCTCCCATCCAGTTTTACAGCATACTTAGGCAGCGTGAAGGGTTGGATTGTCATGTTGCAAGATGACGCCCTCGATCAAATGTACTGGTCTTCTGCGACGTACTGGTTTTCTCAGATAATCACACTACTTAGCTGTATTAACTGTTTCTCACTCATGCAGGGCCTCTAGCCTGTTACGTACCAATAACATCGTTTTTGTTCAGTTGGTTGATCTTTTAAAAACTTTCGAGGAGGTAGTAACAAAGAATGATTTCATGTCTTTAAAATTCTTGTTGTCTTCTACAAGTCCATGTTTGCGTCTTCTGTTAAAACACATCCCAAAAACTTTTAACGGTTTTATAGAAGTCACCAGGAGACTCAGGATCCATAGTGTCATAGACATTTTGCCTGCACTATTCTGACAATGCAGTAGAAACTATTTTTTACGCCTTGTGGTGATATTTCAACTGTTTGAAACCCATCGAGCTGATACTTGTCTGTAACCCAGCTTGCCAAAACTAAATCTGCGAAATGCTACCCAAGAGAGGCCTAGAGGATCCTGTTACCACGAATAGTTTTTTCAATGCGCTCATCATTGTTCTTTGTGTTGATGGACGGAGGATGGCCTCAAATTTGTTCATCGCGTAAACTTTGTATCACACTCTCAAATAAATTACAATAAGTACAATCTTAGCTTGATTAAAACATACTTACCACCCAAACTTTCACCTTCAGCGCCATTTTGCCTTCTCTATGAGGAAAACGAAAAAACAGATTTATCAGATCTTGTTGCATCGCCATAAAACTTGAACCTTTGATCTCCCCATATTAATATTGCAAACAAATCAGCAAATCCTCAGAACAATATGATCTTTTTTTTTTTTTTTACTTCGCTGAAGAAAAGTTTGGAACAATGGCGATTTTCTATTTGAGCAATACTCTTTTTTCTACTTTGGGATGCTAAAATAGTTGTGTCAGAGCTTGAATGAGTAATCTATGAGGGAAAGTTCCTTTCAGATTTTAGTGTGCGAGTTGGGTAAACTTCAATGACACCAATACCCTTCCCCCCTACACTCTTTTTGCTACTGCACAAAATTATGAGAACTTTGCTGTTGTGAATTGAGCCTAGATCTAGACTCGGACGGTTGATCTTTAGATCTAAACTTGTTTACTTGTAATATTCAGTCAAATGGCCGCGGCTTGGCCTATTTTTGTTTTACAGTGCCATTAGCCTACTTTTTTGGCTTTGTTTATCTTTTTTTAGATCTAGCGATGTTTAGAAGGTTTCTGACAGTGCGAAACCTTGTTAACAGGAAGTTGTTAGACCGTAACCTAGAAAACAGATAACCTTGAGATGCCAGTAGATAAAGTATAGTATTTCTAGTTTGTTTTACGTCCCCTAAGCTTTTACGGAAAACTTATTAGGGGAAGATGCAAATAGAATCTTTCACAGATGTTTATATATTAGGGAGGGGATACATGAGACTATTTGTTTGGAAACTATTTTAACTAATCCTGTTTACATAACACGGTAACTTCTCGACTTTTCTGGCGTGAATCTTTTGCCTACTTCTACTTGCCTGGGTATTAAATAGCTAGTATTTTTTCGAAGTTGTGGGAGGTGGATACAAAAGGATGATTGAGAGATTATTAAGGAAATCGCTGAGAATCAGATTAGTGATGTTAAAGAATTTTTGGAAAGTTACTTGCGTTTCAGAAACTGTTTTTCATTTAATTTAAAGTATTTTTCGTTCAATTTGCTAACCTTGAAGTGATTTCTCTTCTTCAGGCTACTTAAAAGAAGTACTCATCAGAGGTAGTATTCCGCTAGACCTAAAACTGAGCAGCACAAAGCCATTGGTGACACACACACACTCAACTACCCCTCTTCATTCCTCTAATAAAACTAAAACAGTACAGGAATTAGAATTAAAAAAAAGGGTGGGATCACAGTTTTTGACAATGATTTGTATTACAATTATTTTCCTTTTACTTCAACACTCAACTTATGGCCTGTCATTGATCAAGTTTTTTTTCTGTGAGGCCCGCTCTGTGGAGCGTTTGATTGATCAAACTGAACACAATAACTGAAACTCAAAATGAGAAATCTGCTATAGTAAAATATTCGATCATATTGATAATGATATATATCTTACCTAAATAAATACGCTGCTTAATGTAATCCAATTGATATACACAAAAAGAAAAAAAAAAGATACATTTCACTTATTAAAGAGAAGACCTTTTTGTTTTTTAAGTAATTAAAGTCACTCTTCACAACCTTAATATTTCCGTTATTTCTCCTCTCGCTTTATTCCTAAGGAGAAAACAAAACAAATTCTGCTGTTGTAAATATATGTTAGACATTGATGGTAAAGATCCGAGAGTAATCAGAAATCTAAACTGGGATCAAAGAGCATCTGTAAGAATTGAAGAAGAACAGTGAATTCAAATCTATCAAAAGAGAAGGAGGCAGGGATGTATAACTCTCCTGATCTTTTTAACTTCTATAATGCAATAATCTTAAGGAGCCTAGAGGATATCGATATATGTGGCTTAAAAGAAAATTAAGAAACTCTTAATAATCTCACACATGCTGATGATAGAGAATCTGGTGAAAATTTTCAAAAACGTTCAGACACTGTTTTAGAGAATGAAAGAATGCAACCGTGTTTGAATGTGAAAAAAAAAATGGAATGCATGGTCATTTCAAGGAAATCCTAAAACCCCAAATGCAATCTTGTTAGTAAATGTGAAAAAAATCAAAGAAATTTGAAGATTCAAATAATATTGCCTACCTCATAACTTTTCGTAGTAGATGAACAAGTCATGGGCAAAGACACATTCCAAAAAGTGAAACCAATTCTGAGAAACAGGGAGAAACAAAAGTACTCGCACTCGCACCAATACAAGGGTAATGAAAACATTTGTATAGTCTGTACTATTATTTGGATGTGAGTGTTGGACAATTGACAAGGAAACAGAAAGAAAACTGGAAGCAGTAGAAATATGCTTTATCAGAAGAATGAGGAGGAAATCATAGATGAAAAAAAAATTGTTACGGAACAGATAGAAGCTTAACTTGAGGTACCATTTATAAAAACCATAACATAGAGGGAACTACAATTTTTTGGACACGTTTGCCGAAAAGATTGCAGTGGTGGTAGAAGCTACTAATTTTCATTGAATGTCTTAACTCATGGGCAGCAGGTAACAATAGCAACAAAAGCCTTAGAAGGTTAATTAAAAACACGAGTGTATTATTTACACTAAAGCCCTTTAGTGACAATCACTTTTATTATCAATGCCACCATCATAAACACAATCACAGTGATGCTCATCATTTCACAGAGCAGAATACCAGGCTCATTACCATTGGTATCGTTGCCGTCATGGCACTTCCACAAGAATCATATTTAATAATAAATAATAAACGGCATCTGCTCCTCAAACAGCATCGAACGACAATATCCATATATTGACCCTTTATAGAGGCAACACTCATTGTAACATCCACGGTAACATCAATGACTTGAGCAAAAACAGTTAACCTTTTGCAGGCATTATGTGGATTCACTATGAGGAAATTTAATAGGATAGTAATGCTCCTTTCACAAAGAGCTTCAATTCCAAGTGTTTCTACATCTTTTGATGATTTAGTCATGACTAGAAAAGCAGTATCATATATTGCAGCCTCAACTTCTATATAGGACTACCTGCTTGATGTTGAAGTTTTCAACTGATGAGGAATGAAGGCTGGGGACAAGCTGACATAGCGCTTTACATACATCTCTCATATGAAATGAGAGAGCAAACACCCTAAATGCATCCAACACACAGGAATGAAGCATGACATCGTATTCGATTTAAGTACTATACGACAAATCATGCGAGAGTAAAATAGAAGAGGCAAATATATATAAAAGAGGAAAATACAAGGCCTTGAAGAAGGAGCTCGAAAAAGCTCGATATATTGTCTGTAGAGGTTGGCCCAAGGGGATTTGTTGGAACATCAGCCGTCAACCTTCTGAGCAAACTCCCCATCAATAGCACAGAGGAACTAAGGCTCTTAAAGCTCTAGCGAATATAGCTCCAGATGAATTTGGGGTAGAAGGAATGAACAGTTACTTTATAAGTTATTAGTTTCCTCCAGCTATCGCGAGAATTTTCTCCGCATAAGTTTCCTGTAAAAGCTTAGAGGACGTAAACCAATTTAGAACAGTAACTATCAGCAGCATTCTTGGCGCTATCGTTAGAGCATTTGGAAACAGTCAACACAAGAACAAAAAAAAAGGTTGTGGGTTCAAAATATACGACCTAGGTGTGGCCTGGCCCCATCAGAAATTCAGAGCCGAAACACTTGCCCAAAGAGGATTTCTTCTCTCAAGACTTTCTTTTGCCTTGCTTTCACATGAATATCTTTCTACCAGATCCCAATTTTTTTATTACTGCATGCATTAGAAAGCACAAGCAGATAGAGTAACCAAGCATTTTTCCTAACTTCTTTTTTTTATTCCAATTAATTAAATCGCCCTATCATTCGCAATTCTTTCTAAATGTCTGTGCGATTTTATACCAAACATAATGCATGGACTTTCTATAAGAAAAATACCATCGATAATCCCTTGTTTTTGTTTCGTCCTCCTTTGCTTTCTGACAACTTAGTCAAAAGAAAGGTGAAGAGATATGGAAGCACATCAGTGTGGAGGGAATATAAGAGCAGTGAACAACTGTGGAAAAAAAAAGCTCTGAAATGAAGTTCTACATAAAACAGCCGTAAATGAAAGGACAATACAAGAATGATCTCATACCCAAAGAAGTGAACAAAACTCTTTTATTTTTTCAAATAAACCCTTTTTTAATTTATTCCCTATGGACGAGAGGCAAGGAGCATATTTCGTTAAGATGGCATGGTCAATTCATCATTTGCATTGTAAAATTTACATGGTGCAAAAATAAAGTCGTAAATTACAAAGAATTAGTAAATTACACAAGTAAGTGGAATGATATCTTTTCTCTCTACTATGTCTTCATTTAAACAGAGAGAAGAAAAGGAATGAACATAGAATGGGATACGATAGATATACCAAGACAGAGAGAGAGAGAGGGAGAGAGAGAGAGGAGAGAGAGAGAGAGAGAGA
>BLXT01004662.1:555624-569310 GCA_019648995.1 Plakobranchus ocellatus
CTCTCTATCTCTCTCTCTCTCTCTCTCTCACTCTATTTCTCTCCTTCCTTCTCACTTTCTTGCATTTGAATCACAGTCAACTATAAAGGTTCCACTCACCCGTTTGTACAACAGTAGAACGGGCTATACAGCAACTAGTTTGCAATAAACGTTTAGGAAGATTAAGGACTTTGGGGAGCTAAACGCGGAAATAGCAGAAACATCATGGGAAAGCCGTGTTATCGCACTTTACTTTGGGTGATATGTTTTGTCAAAATGGAGATTTCCTTTGCTTTCAAGGTAACTTCATTGTGTGTGCTCTTTTTTCTAACTGCTACTGTAACAGCTATCTCTTATTTTAAAGCCCTAAATAGGGTTAAGCTTCCTAGTAAACACACTATAATACTCAAAGGGAAATCGTAACATCAATTTATAAAGATAAAGTTCAAAGCTCACTTGTCTCTTCTTCTTCTTCTTCTTCTTCTTCTTCTTCTTCTTCTTCTTCTTCTTCTTCTTCTTCTTCTTCTTCTTCTTCTCTCTCTCTCTCTCTCTCTGTCTCTCCCTTTCTTTCTTATCTCTCTTTCTCTCTTTCTTCTCTTTCTTTCTTTCTCTCTCTCTTTCTCTTTTACTCTCTCACTTCTCCCCGCTCTTTCTCACAACTCTTACTTCTCCTCTCTCCCCCTCTCCTTCTCTCTCTCTCTCTCTCTCTCTCTTTCTCTCTCTGTCTCACACACACACACACAGACAGAAATGGCAACTTTACAGTGCAATTGTTTTGTTATTAGGTCTCAAAATTTTCTTCGAATTGTGAACTTGATGACTACAAGTGTGTTTTAGAAAATAGGTAAGTTCTATTACGTTTTTACTATTCATTTTCTCAACGCTCGATACAAGATATTATTCCAAAGTTTTGCAAAGCATCTACGTGCTGGTTCTTGTTTGGTTGTTATTTCATTTTAAAAAATATGATTACACATTTGTAAGAGCATGGTTATTGACTTGAATGGAAAGTTCAAAGTTTATTGAAGATACGCTTATTGTTATTATCATTCTCATTATTTTTCTAAAAAAATAATTGAATTTCTTAGAATCACTATGATTCACAGTATACCGATCGTAGGCCGTTAGTTTTGTGAAGAAATTTTCCTTGGATAGCTATTAAGAATTATTTTGTGACTTCATATATGTGTTCTTTTACGTTCGTTTGCTGGGTATTTGGAATATTGTATTAATGCAATTGATTTTGTATGTCTTTACTTTATAACTTTACCGATAGTAATCTCTAAGCATCATCAATGGTCTTGTGGTTTTGAGCAGTCTAGGCTAAAAAGTTCTGAGAGGTCAAGAAAATGAAATATCGCTCCATATTATTTTCTACATTCTTTAAAAGTATGCTAAAATACATGCCCTGTCAAATCAAACAAATTCCATTCACAAACAGTTACAAACATTTAAGTAAAGATGTAAAATGGGTCCCACGCTTTGTCCAAGCATCGGGGAACCAGGTAGAGGGTCTTGATTATTCTTGCCAAACGGCATTATGAGGCACTTGTTCATTGCTTTCCTCGCTTCCTTAACTTTCGCCAAATCTTAAAAGACCTAGCTCCCCATTTAATGCTGGATGGACACAGAGAAACAATGAAAAATTGACTTGGCCCTGACTGGGATTCGAACCTCGGACCTCTGACTAGTAGCCAACTGCTTTACCAGATAAGCCACCGTTCCTCAAACATTTAAGTATGGTTTATTTATAATTGTAGCTTTCACATTCGTTTTGTAGAGGTGCTTAACACATCTTTGCCCTTTGGGGGGGAATCTGGTGTGATGTTTATTCCAAAGATCAAATTCAGATATCGCACTGATTTGATTATTATAATTCTGTTGTTCATAAGGTAAGAAAAAAGCTTGAGAAAGAAAAAAAAAACAAGGAACAAGCAATTAATGAAACATCGGGCTTGGTTTTAAGTGATAATGCAATTACCGCAGAAGATTTACATTAGTTATGGATATTTACTTTTGAAAAATATACTGTAAACCGTCTAAAACAAATGAAAAAAAGGGGAAAGCTTGTGTTGTCGTTATTGAATATCCAGGAATTGCTTTTTGTTGTTTTTGACTGGAAGGGGACTATGGTTCGCTTAATAGGCTTTCACCTTTTGATCTATTCTTTTAAAGATATGGCTGATTAGTTTGTCTATTTCTTATAAGCTTGTCTATCTCTCTGTCCACCGTAATAATGAAATGTATTTTGTTAACGTGTTTTTTTCCCTTAAAATCTCAAGGTCCATCTACCACTATGACTATCATCTGCGTTCGTCCTTTTTTCCCGTAGTCTGATTGATAGTTTTGCCAATTACTGTCGTACCTATGCCTTTTTAGTTATGTCTTCCCCCTCTCCTCTTCTCTCTATATCTCCCTGTCTCTCTTTCTATTTCTTTCTCTATGTCTGTCTGTCTGTCTGTTTCTCTCTCTCTCTCTCCCTCCCTCTCTCTCTCTCTCTCTCTCTCTCTCTCTCTCTCTCTCTCTCTCATTCTCACATATAAAGGTAAGATACCGAACGCGACAAATTTTTTTAAAAATGTCAGCCGGCAGAAAAAAAAAATCATAACTATGCTAGAAAAACATTGTTTTTACTGCAGGCAAAATATTTCTTATGAAAATAAAGTCTTTTTAGAGTATGGCTTTTAATCTTAAACAAGTCATGCAGATGAAGTTGCTTTTAAAAAGCAGCCATTTTTTTATATTTCTATGAAAAAAAATCTGAAAGTTTAATCTTCACGTGAAGCTGTAATTAATTTTAATACGGTCGTATTTCTAAAGGAATATAATAACTTTAAAGGTTTAAATTTTAACCCTTCTTCGATGCGTACAATTGTATCTCATATATTTTTAAAACAACGAAGTGAGTTTCTCGTAAATAATTTTGTCTTCAAAATGCATAATTACCAATCCTTTCATATATTGTTTGCTGAAGCCATACGTACACAAAAAAGGCAATTTTTTAAAAACAGAATTAGAAATGACATTTTATGTTGGGCAAACATCAGAGACTAACTCTATTCATGCCCACAAATTTCTTGAAATAATTGACAGTAACGATCGAACAAATTTTTACGCTCTTTTTTTTTTTTTATTTTTACTGTTGTTTTGTATTGAAAAAAGTACAAAACAAGGTTAATGAAATTTGTCTGAAGTGCACAAACTCCAGGATATTAATTTACCGCTTTACGAGCTTACGACTCACCCCGACTTAATGCGCTAAAGTTTCATAATCCTAATATTAATATAAACTATCCAAACTGATTTCAAAATGTCATAATTTCGCTGGTTTTTCAGAAAACGAGCCATCGAAGTCATCATCATTACCGTAAAATATATGCCCTCTATTTTAGTTCTGGTTTTTTAACTAAATTACTTTTTTATGTTGAATTGGGGCATCAAGTCATGAAACATAATTTTATACAGCAGAGTAGCATCTCACCCTTTGTTCTGCCAATCTAATGTGCTGAAAGTGGGACAGATATGAAAGTACAGCTACGCACCTACGAAATTGAAATATGGGCAGATGTTTAATCCGTGCATGGTAAGATGTTCAATTAACCACACATTGTGCCTTAAGATCTCAGGTAGACAACCTAAAATTATTGGATCAGCCATCCTCTTGGAATTGGGAATAGACATTGTCTTAAAACATGAAATCCAGAAAACTAAAGCAGGGACAGAGAAGCACTCATACATTCATGATGAAAATTCATATACGTTATGGTCTGTGAACAAAAATAATAGAGATGACACAAATTGCTTTTGACATCTGAGGCACCACACACATTTGTGTGTGTGTGTGTGTGAGTGTGTGTGTGTGTGAAATATATATATCCTATATGAAGTTTTTTAAAATATATTATTTACTTGATATGGTTTTCGTATTGATTTGTAATGGATAAAAAAAGACAAATACAATAACATATGCGGAAATTTGATTTATACTGCTTTGACTTTTATTTTAAGTGCAAAATTAGGAATATCAAAACCACTTGAACTGCGAGAAACGGGAGAGTTTTTTTTTGTTTTGTTTTTTTTGTAGCCAAGACTTGTAAAACACCCGGCTAAATTTCGGCTCTTTGAAGTTTGAATATAAATTGAATAATATGAGTTCAACCATAGTTGTGGATACTTTTGTTATTTGATATTTACCTCTTTAAAAAAAACAACTTTAAATGCTTATCGAAACCGCTCACTTTTTTTTCACCAAGTGAAAGGAAAGACGATGCAAGAAAAATTAAATGCAACCATTTCTTTACAAAACGCATTACTCTCCCCTCTGATTGCTCCATATTTTCAGTTCAGAGAGAATGCATTAAAAAAAAAAAAGGTGTGCAGCTCTTTCTTTATTTTTTTAAATTGAATTGGGCAAATTACGAAACACACATTGCAACATAAAAGCAAAAATCTAAGCTGCTGTTAAACTGACCGTGATGGTATTTAGAATAAAAGAGCTGAAATTTTAGTTTATAATAGAATGCAATTTATGTAAAATTCAGGCCATTTGTTCCCTGACAACCTTTATCAGTCGCAGAAAAGTCAGTTCTCTGGGCGTTTCTGCACTTTAGATGACAAAGAATGAGATGGTGCCCCAAAAATTGTATCATTCATAACCACAGTCTTGTGAGCTTCGTAGGCGAAATGACCTGTAAATATTTCAAAAGGAGTGTCGGGGTCTATCACTTTTGTTGTGGTTGAATGTCAATTCAATGTCGTTAAAAACGACTACCCTAAAATGATTTTTGTTTTGTTTTGTTTTTTTGTTTTTTGTTTTAAACTTTACCTCACAATAACTACACATATTTTCAATATCTGATCCAGTTAGTCTAATTTTTTTTTAAACAAACTTTGTCAAGTGCAGTGCACAGTTTTACTAAAATGATCTGCAAAAAAATATCAGAGAAAATAATTTGGGACATCATGACATGATGTAGAAGTCAGAAAAAATCAAAATTGGATCACATTCCTAAAGATATAATAAATAAGATGTTATGAACGATAAGAATATATATAAATTGCAATTTACCCAATGGACCCGTGTCTAGTAGCAGATTTTTATTTTTTTATTTTAAAACATCATGATATTATTATCTCTGGCTTTCGATTGATGCCCTGTGCCCTTATAAAAACATGTTATTTTAATAAATGATAAGTGGTAAGGGGAATCCACCCATTGGCTTTAACGTCAAAACTAGTTCAGGTTATGAACAAATTAATGTCACCACTAAAGTTTGTTCCGTATAACTTTGACCCATGTAATGTCACTGTAACACTAACTTGCAGCCATAGGAATTCATAGAGCTTGTGGCTGAAATTTGGGTATACTGCTACGAGAGATATCACTCTTTGCTTATGTATTTCATAAAAAACTAAAATTGATATTCGATCTGAAATTTATAAATTATGTTCTCTTTAATTGCTTGTTTTAGTTTTATAAAACACGTTGTCGATGACAATTTTAGTGTAAGCATTTTGTAATGAAATGTATGGAAAGTTTGATGATGTTAGTATGCCAACATCCTATGTATTATAGTAGGTGTCCTTAAAACATGAATTTGTGACATGTTCCAAAAATTGAGATAAATAAGTACTATGTATCACATTGTGACCTAGAGATCTAAATACTGACTGTACTGAACAATACAATTTTACTTAGAGGATGGGAACGGCACATTCCTGGGGGAGCATAATAAATACGGCCCGATATTACCGCAGCCAGACATAGATCTCGTAGCCAGGCATGATCTCCCTGCCTCGTGCGTTTCTGTGGCAAACTATTTTTGGTAAGTGCCATCAGTCTACGCCAACCTTAGACAGCATTACTATTAGCCTGAGGAGTTTGATGGAGCAAAGTAAGGGGAAATTGAAGTAATAATGACTTTGGCCGTGAGTCATCACAGTTCACTATTCAAAGACATAATGGAATGTACAAGAGAAGGAGCGATACCTAGAGGTGGGCAAAGAAAAAACTGGTAGGAATTGATCAAGGTGTGGAGTGATCTAAAGCTAATAGTAGTGAAGTTCAAAAGCGGCCCTGAAATAGGTTTAAAAATTATAATTGAATGCGAAAACTTCTAGGGCATGAAGTTTTTTGTTTTATTCTTCTTTGAGTTCCTTGTGTGAAACAGTCATTTTAAGATATGGAAACTAAACTAGAGAAAGAAGATTAACTAAAGCATGATCTTAAAAATCTATTGAGTCTTGCGGCATAGGTGGAAGTGAAATTAGATTGGTTAGGCTTAGTTTTAATTAAGAGTAACGGGAAGGGAACCAAAATGGCATGTTTTAGACAAATAGGTCGTAGAATTTTTTTAATGGAAGTTAAAAAGATGGATGTAATCCGATGTTTGTGTTTGAGTCTTCCTACATTCGTAAATATCATGATGATGCTGTGGGGTTTCAGATTATCCTTTCTCTTTCTCTTTCTTCATGGAATTTTTCTACTTCCTCATCTTCACTTTCAGATGTTGGTGCATCTACTTGAATAATGCCCAAATTTTATGCTTTGGCCACTAGTAGCTGCAAGTACTCTGTCTGGAATTGAACATGTGCTCTCCAGACATTTTTGCTCTTGCTTCATCAAATAAGATTCCAACGCTTTTCCCCGGTACATTTCCTTCTGAGTAAATTAAAGTTTCGTTGCTAGTTTTATGGAACCTGCGCCTTTCCTCAACAAACCTTTAGGGTGTTGAGATTTATTCTCTCCTTTTCCTGATTAACAGTATATACCTATCTTTCAGTGTTGGCAAATTTAATAAAGCTATTCGTGGTGGTTGCTTATTATCTTAATTTTGTAAGGAGATGTTGGATGATGACCTAGAGTCACTTGCTGCTTATGACTATCCCTGTAAGTTGAGGAATTTGGATATGATTTTTTAAAAAAATCGTTTTCGTTCTTTACCAAGACTTTTGTCGAGTTTCGGTCCATGTTTGAAGAATTGAGGGATGACTAACTAATTTCTAATACATCAAAAGAGGTGTGAGACAGGGATGTCAAATGTCTCCAAATTTTTAAAAGCTATTCAGTGAAATTATCTCGAGAAAATACAGAATATATCATTCTCTGGATTAAAAATAAATAACGAAAATATTAATTATCTCAGGCATTGAGGCTGGTATAGATTCTTGGCAGAATCAGGAGATTAACTTTAAAGGCTATAAATAAATTATTAGGTATTGTCTTTTTTAGAAAGTTCATGTAAAAGAATGTGCCTTCTGTTTAATATTACTAGGTTTATAAGTGGGAACAAGGGGATTTATATACCTTTATCATAAGTTCTTTGCTCTCTAATATATTTACGTTGATTATAATATATACCGTATTGCATTCTAGTGAGGAACTTGCAAAATGTCGCCAAAAAATTTAAGAAGACTCGTTTTTATTATTGTTTCAGTAGAGTTTTTCTTCCATTTAGGAAAAATGAAATTGTATCAGGTCCAGTGCTATTAATTCTAATGCATTATTTGCATGCTTATTGTTTGTCGGATAACTTGCGCAAGATCTAATAAAAAAGCCAGGCAAGGTCGTTTTGCTACTCCAAGCTGTAAATAATAAAAACTTGATTATATATCTACTTACTGTCCAGTGCTCATTTATGAGCAAAGACTTTTGCCTCCGTTTCCTGAATATAAGATGAAATAAATGTGTGTGTATGTGCGTGTGCGTGTGTGTGTGTATGTGTGTGTGAGCTGTAAATGCTTCTTCATTTGTCTGGCTAGGAAATATTTCAAAGTCAGTTAAAATGAATAAAACAAATTATGTAATCTTTCAAATTGTTAATATATTTTTCCACCAAAGCATTTTGCTAATCGAATGCCTGGTTTTTAATTGCCATGATTAGTTTTGCATGTACAGCGTTTAAAAACATTATTCATTTACACATTAACATACTCTTTTCAACGATATCAGTCATAATAAATACTCTTCTTCATAATTTATTATAAAAATTGGCGCTATTCAGACCGACATTAAATGAAATTTGGATTTTTTAATTATTTTTTTTCTATCAAAAATATTCTTTTTAAATTTGATTAATCGTGTCATGATTTGCCACTAACTTTTTTTCAACATCGTCGTAATATTCAGCTGTCTTTTAAGCAGCATATATCTCTTTCTTATTTTCAAAATGGTGAATTCCTTGTTTATTTCAGTCCTTGAAACATGGACTCTTACAACAGAAGCAGGTACAATGATCGAAATGAGATGCATTCTGGAAACCTCACCGTGAGTAGTATTAGAATAAAGAATACATGTAATCGACATTTAAATGACTTTTAGCACCATGAATTTAACCTCACTTTAATTTGAATTACAAATATTTTATTTCCTGACTCAATATGAAATTTATGTTATTTGGTTGGTATGTTGTGGCGTTTTATTGAGATTAGAGGCAGCAGCTGTGATAGAGTAGTAGTAGTAGTAGTAGTAGTAGTAGTAGTAGTAGTAGTAGTAGTAGTAGTAGTAGTAGTAGTAGTAGTAGTAGTAGTTAGTTTGTTTTGATTTGGTTTTTGTTTATAGCCAGTCCACAACAAGGAGATCTCAGGCTTTCAAGCCCTCCGTCAGGCCAGGGCGCCGGTGACGGGACTTGAGGCCGCGACGAAGGGTCCATGCAGATCTCAGGGCGGACTTGCTAGCCTCTGTGTTACAAACGCCCCCAGTAATAGTAGTAGTAGTAGTAGTAGTAGTAGTAGTAGTAGTAGTAGTAGTAGTAGTAGTAGTAGCAGCAGCAGCAGCAGCAGCTGTTTTTGTTGTTGTTGCTACAGCTGTTTCTTTTCGTAATGCTGTTGTGGTTGTTTCTGTTGTGATAGCAATAGTAATCAAAGTATCATTTGCATTTTCTTCGACTTTTTTTTTACAAGATCACATATTTTATGATCTATACGAGCATAGTTATTGTTATCATTGATTTTTCAAACTAGGCAAAAACTGGTGTAGTGTTTTCTTGTTATTTTTTATTTCTTTCTTTTGTAGTATTTACATAATGCTTATCATTACTACTCTAATACCTTTCGATACTTCGACAAAAACAGAAATGCACATTTACACCTTGATTAATCTTCAGCCTTGACTTTGGGTATAAACCTAACCAATCATTGTTTCTATTATTGCAATGTTCGATAGCAACCTTTTTCCGGCAACGAATACGAAGAGCTTCCTTCAGTCTCTCGTTACTGTCAAACTAACATTCGTCGAGGTGTGCTTAATGGTGTATTTATTTCCAATACCTAGATATTTATACTTCTTTTAAATTAATTTTCCTTATCAAAAATTTGATTTGTTTTTGGTTAAATTTGTAACCGGCCGTGAAGAATGTTATTATAAAGATAATATCATTTTCATGAATGTCATCTAGGGTCTCCAACCAAGAGGAATTACAATAACAGTGTTTAGAGAAGTTTTATTTTACACCGACACAGCTTGAAGTTACCATTTGAAATACTGCTGCTCCTGTACTAGACAGGCAAAGAAGTTTTTTTGAAGGGGAAGCATTATTAATCAAGTAGTTATATTATGCATTGCGTATTACACCGGTCTTATGTAAAATCTATTGTGGCAGATTACCAAAGTAGTCATAACATAAATGTGCATGTAAATAAAGGAATTGTTGAGAATATTATTATTCTAAGAAAATAAAAAAAAAACGCTTAAGATGGAAGAAAAAGTATTTTTTTTCTTAGTTGAGACTAAGTTTTATACTTATAAAATATATGACTAGACTTAAATAATAGACCGTTAGATTGATCCTGTCGTTTTGAATCGACAAAATAGTTGTATAAAATGCCTTTTTTTCTTTACGGCAATATCAAGTTTTACCCTTATGTGAAGAAAAATGTTTCAAGTATTCAGAAACATTTATGCATGATTTAAATGAAGATCTACAAAAACTTTAAAACAGCTATTTTTTTTTTTCATAATAACAATTCCATCATTTTCTCTTTAATCAGAGAATAAGGTGCATTCACTGATTCTTTATGCCAAGAATAAAAACAGATCGCTTATATTCCAGTTACGTTCAATATTAAATTTGGTCCTCCTTAAATATAAATCTGCTTTAGATGTTTAATTCTGTTCGCCACATATCGACATATCAATTTTCTAATGACGCTAATGAACAAATACATTTAAAAAAAAAAAGAAAAATATTAACACGCAGAGAAGTAATGCATTTATAATTAAGCCTCTATTCATGTAAGTCAACATCATCAGACCAATTTTATCTCAAATGAATGAAAATAATGGTTGTATAAGTATGTACATTTATGGCCAAGTCGATTTAATAAATTAAGAGCAACATGAGTATAAACTCTGGTATAAGCGAAACACAACTTGATAATACAAACATTACATTTACTGAAATGAGCACAAGAAGCTAAGCAAATGACAGAAATCCATAACAAGATAAGAGAATAAACATTCAGGACTTTTAAAAATGTAAATAGCTAAAAAAATATTTACTTTAAAAATAAATAACAATCTGAAAATTTGCTATTTAAAACTTTTTCCAGTTGAAATTGTTCATGTCCAAATGAAATAAAGAAAAGATACACTTGGACAAAAATCAACGAGGATAGTAAAGATAAACGAAAGGTCTCACCCACCCTCTCCTGTAATCTCATTGGGCTGCGTCAATTTATTTATGGAAAATATTCAAAATAAATATTTAATGCTTGACGTTCAAACATAATTTACATATCAATTTTCACACCTCACCAACACAATCAAAATAAAAATTTGATCATCAGAACTATAGATTTATAATCGACATGAATAAATATTCTTAGTAATTTCTTTACAACAGAAGATAATTTTTGGTGTGGAGTGGCGAATTGTGGCTTCAATTTCCAAACTGAATATTTTCCAAATTAATATCCGCGTCAATCATTTTGTCATGTTTCATCTTTTGAGATAATAACATATGGGGCGTGAAAAAGTTTACAACAGTTATTTGCAAAACATTTCTCCAATTTTGAAAGAGAAGAGTAATATACAAAAATCCTAGGCCATGAAGTTCTTTATTTCTGTTTCTTTTTGTCAAAAGATATCGGATTCGAAAAGAAAATGAAAAAACATATCATCTTGTTCTTTTCTTAAATAAATAATCACAACAAAGTCGTGCGATAATCATTTTCAACGCCGCTATTCTACAACTGCATTTGAATTATCGAACAGTTCACTATTGGAGTTCAAGGATCGATTAAATTATTACACAACACATTCAGGATGAGACAGATTGTTTTCGTCATCGGAAATGAAGTGAAACATTGGAGAGTACGATAGTTATTTTTGATCTTGAAAAAGACACTTACAATCCATGTAGATTTCTACTTAATCTGTCTTAAAAATTAGGACTTCGAGACTGAAAGACTGGACTGTATATTTATGAGCTTTGTAACAGAGCTTTTCTGAGAGGACTTGGAAAAATAAAATGTCAAAACGAAAAGCGTTTTTTTCCTTGAGCAGTTTTGATGATAATTCAAGTTTGAGATAAGCATCAAAGAGGAAATCTCATTCCCTATTTTACAGCAAAAGATAATGACAGTTATCATCTTTGAAAAAGCAAGTCGTAACGTTAGGGTGTGGAACCGACCAATAACTCAAACAGACTGAGTATACATGGCGTTTTTACCCTGCTACAGACCAAATAGTAAGTTCATTTTTCAAAATTATTCAAATTTGGCAGTGTCAGTCAATCAGGCAACAACAGAGCTTGGTAGAGAGAGTCCTGGTCAGAGCTACACCATCCGGAGCGGTGTCTCAGATCTTCCCGTCTGAAAGTAAATCAAGCAGGTTTGAAGTAAGCACAACTAAGTAGAAGATAAACTAGAAATAATTACACATGGACTAGTCTGTGCAGGGTCTATCGAGCTTATATTATGCCTGAATTTACAATTTCTTTAACAAGATGCAACGATGTTCTATCAAGTTGGCCTTGAACCTACTGATAGGCCTAAATTATCTGGCGATTGCCATAAATCCTGATGAAAAAATGTTACTAAACAACTAACCACTTACCGGGTAAAGAAATGGTGCGGACCTGTCTGATCCAAACTTATTGGATGCTTCGCATGTGTAAACACCCATGTGATCAAACCAGGAGATGTCTTTGATAATTAGATCACCATTCCGTGTAATCTGAGAAAACCAAGTTTAAAAACATAATATTACATCTTAGATGGATCGAATTTAATCCTCAACAGTTATATAATGTATTTCATTTAATCAATTCCGTTGTTTTTTGCTCCAACGAATTAAATGGAAAAAAAAACCAAAACAAAACAGCAAGCAACTGTAGTATCCTGTTGTTTAAACTTATTACGCTTTGAAAATTTATCGCTAGATTCATATATGGGAAATAAATGCGTTTCGAAACTGCAAATTAACTACACAGCCATTAATGCAAATTACATAAAATCTGCTGGGTTCTCTTTTTGGTCGTTTGGTTGCATTCTTTTCTCTACCTTGCTCGCCTCCCTCATGTTTCTCTCTTTTCTCACTCTCTATCTCTCTCTCCCCCTCTCTTTTTTCCCTTTCGCACACACACACACTCTTTTTTCTCTGTGTTCGCCATGAGGAAAAGGTAACATTCAAACAGATGTGAGTTACAAAGATAGCAAAAAAATCGCCATAAACATACCCTGTAGTGCCCGCCGTCTTGGATCGTTTCATTATTCATGTCATACCAGGTAATTTTAGGAGTTGGATTTCCACTGGCACGACAGAAGAACTGTACAGCATTTCCTTCGTATTCAAACACGTTCACGGTTTGCATGTAAATCTTAGCCGGTTTGCCTGGTTTTGGAAACAAAAATTGAATTAGCTCCGTGAAAGTTATAAACACTGGCACTGTAGTATCACATGTTGCTTCTCACTAGTCTTCTCTATCGTTCGATTGCAGGAAATTGTTTAAGATAGGGGGGAAGCTTCAAAAGCAGTCGGTATTTTATATATTTTATTTAAAGATCTAAGTCTTGTTCAATTTTCGTTCGCAGCATAACTATAATGATTATTAAGATGCAACATTTAACAATCAATTAATCAATTACCCGATGTCGAGAGAGAAACAATAAACATTTCTTTTTGTACATGTACAGGTGAAAACACCTTTGAACATTACTTGTTAAATACATTCTTGTTGGTCTTAACAATTGGCACTATTAGCGAAAGTGACATATATGTAACACAATGGAAGTAATAATAATAATAATAAATCAAAAGTCCCCGCATGCACTGAAATGGAAACAACACATTCATTGCATTTCTATTCCGTGTGGACAAATAAATCTTTGATAATAGACCTCAAGGATACATTAACTTTGAGCATTATTTGAGCGTTACCTTTTTTGGCGCATTTCTTCAATGTGTCAATAGATGGATTTTCCACGCTTTCTGTGGAGTCGAAAGGAAGAAGAAAGGCTGGTAAGGGCAAAGGTTTACTTAAAAAAGGTTATCACCAAGAATGTGGTTTTTCACGTATTGAAACACGTATTGATACTACACTACAGGCATAGTGAAAGAGGGGAGGGAGACAAGGAGCCGAATAGAGAAACAGATAAAGAGAGAGGAGAGAAAGAGGAAGTAGAGTGGAGACAGTAAGAGAGAGAGAGATAAAGAGAGAGAGAGAGAGAGAGAGAGAGAGAGAGAGAGAGAGAGAGAGAGAGAGAGAG
>BLXT01004662.1:679460-681960 GCA_019648995.1 Plakobranchus ocellatus
GGGGGGGGGGGGGGGGGGGGGGGGGGGGGGGAGTGGAGGGAGAGGAATATAAGGCGAAACAGGGGCTGCAGCCCTGATGTCCAAGCAAGTGTAAGAGTGTGGTGTACATCTGTATCGATAAAGGAAAAGTATATTTCAAAATTAAAAGACCTAGATTGCTTTGATTTCAATCATGTAATCATTTTAATCATATTTTACAATATGTATCTGCTATGAGCTTTCTCTCTCTCTCTCTCTCTTTTTCTCTCTCTCTCTCTCTCTCTCTCTCTCTCTATCTATCTATCTATCTATCTATCTATCTCTCCTTCTCTCCCTTCCTTTCCCTGTCACTCCTTTTTCTCTCAATGAATATATTGGTGGACTCAAGCATGGCTGGTTTCTTTGCTGTTTTTGTTTTTTATTTTACTACGACTTAATCTGAGAAAATAATCATATTGATTAAAAGAAGCCTCGTAGTCGATAGGGCTACAGTTATTGGGGCATGCTCGATTGACCTCTGTAATACTGTTTGCTTTGCCAATTTATTACTATTAGGATTACCAGGTATTAAACAGCGAAGGTCAAACTGACATGCAAACGTAATTTTCTTAATCTTTATTCATATTATTATTAGTGTTATTTGCTTGTTTTTCCCTAGTTGGTTTTGAGAAAGTTTTAATAGTCAGTAACCGTTACTGTTGTAGAAGAGGCAAATAAAGGAATGAGACAGAGGAAAGAAAAAAATAATGAAGAGAAAAGAAGAAAGAAATATTATACTCGAGAAAATAAGTTTTTATATTTAAACAAAGCTGGATCATCATCATTGACATCATCATCATCATTGTCATCATCATGATCATGATCATCATCATCATCATCATCATTGCTTTCAAAACATTCATCAATGTAACGACAGATATTACTTTTATTATTATTATTATTATTATTATTATTATTATTATTATTATTATTATTATTATTATTGTTATTATTATTATTATTATTATTGTTATTATTATTATTATTATTATTGTTGTTGTTGTTGTTGTTGTTATTGTTGTTGTTGTTGTTGTTGTTGTTGTTGTTGTTGTTGTTGTTGTTGTTGTTGTTGTTGTTTCATTTCCTTTCTTCCTATTACTTTTATGCTTTATCATCGATTAATGAGGTGATTCCTAGTTTTGTTTTTATTGTCCTATCTCATGTATTAACAACGATCAAGGGGGCGTTGATTGCGCAATATTTTGCGAATTCGCTCACAAGTCTGCGGGGATCTTTCTGTTTCCTGTCAAGAATGACGCGGACAAACAACCTGAAATCGTCCAGTTGTGGACGGACTAGTCTCTGTAAGACACCATGTTTAGAGAATTTTAAAGTCATGGTCTAGCGACACTTTTGGAAGTTCTACAATATGATTCTATGTATTATAAAAAATGGTGGAAATGTCAACAGAGCCATTTTATTCATTACCTCCCCTCGGTGTGACCTTATTTAGACAGCTTTTTATGTGGCTCTTAAATAACTATTATTATTCAGAAGGTAGCCACCGAAACGAAGTGGCTCTCTGTCGACACAGAGCTTTACAAAACAAAACAACAGGAGAAATCACTCTGCTTTTCATTTCTTATAAAATCCTATAAAATATAATAATATAATGATATACCTTTATAAACTCTGTGCCGACAAGAGGTGTTTGCCAAAAAAAAAAAAATATCCTGAATTAATATGAAAAGGAACATTATTTATCTGGCTGTACAAGTTCACTGGGGAACAATTTCAGTTTGTCCTTTCAATTTGTCCTACGCCTGTGATTAGGATGGTTTGAAATTTTGCCAAAACGGAACACCAGCATTCCTGGCTTTATTGTCCGGAATAATTGGATTTTTCCTTCTGTTAACAGATCGCGTGATGTTTTGGTCAGTTTTTAAAATAAGTTTTATCCAGTTATAAGTTCAGTAAAAATAAAGATCAGACTGCACTTCATTATTTTTTATAAATCTGATCACTGGGGGCCCAAATTTCATGACTAAAGCATTCTTAATTATTTAGAAAAAAAAATTCACCCTAAAATTGTTCGTGAAAACTTGAAAAAGATTGAGAGGGCGAACAAAGAAATTAATTTTACGGTGTTTTGTTGTTTTTGTTGTTTTTTTTAATTGATGAAAAAAAAAAGAGAGATGATCAGATCGTCTTAAAAATAGTACTTTCTGAATTACAACAAGTGCTGAATTGCGTTTTTGATTGGTTAGTATTTAGGGCGCTGTATTTTCCTCCGTGGAAGGCATATAGTCAGCAGATTTTTCTTTTATATAATTTGTTTTTTAATTGATTTGATTTTTTCTTTGTTTTCACTTATTTGAATTGTGTCCTGACAAATGTTTGCCTGAATAACTTGACCTTTCCTATGACTAAATAGACTAGTTTACGCCACCTAGAAGTAAATGGTTCTTTCATAACTCGATGGTTTATAAATAAACATAAAAATCTGAAAGCAAAAATTTTACCTGAAAACAGTAAGTTATTT
>BLXT01004662.1:686960-690203 GCA_019648995.1 Plakobranchus ocellatus
CCATTCTCTATAAACGTCGTTAAAAAAAAAAAAAAAGAAAAAGAAAAAAAAATACAGAGACGTGAAACCTTTCATCAACAAATCGGTCGGGATATGTAAACAAGAACCACATACCGTTAGGTAAGGTTTAGCCTGATTGTGCGAGACGTGTGTTTGCGTAGAAGGATTGAGAGCGACAGAATGTCAGACGACAAAGGGCTAGCGACAGGAAGGGAGGCATTGTGGCTTAAAAGGTGTGTCTGGGGGAGGGGCTGTTAAACTATTCTCCGATTGGATACTAGAACCTGGTGTGACCTTTTGTTGTTGTTCTGCTGTGTTCTTGGGGACAACATTTTATTCATTCAGTTAGAGACATTTGGAATCCCGCCAGATGGACATACGCTCGCCCCACCGCCTCCCTCATACACACACACACACCTGTTTTCCTCACATACCCACACACATAGGGAATCATAATATACCCAGGAGTGGCCACCCAATAGAAAGCGGGGGAAAAGAGAAAAAAATCTTACGGTTTGAGAAAGGGCTCCTTGCGTATCTAACTGCTTTCGCTCAGTTATTAAATAATAATTGGAATAATATGATCACTTCTTTCCAAATTAATTGCGGCATGATTGTTAGCAAGTATGGTCATAGTTTTTTTATTTCTGTCCTATGTTCCTATTTTGGTTTCTGCTCGGTTAACTTTCAAATATTTTAAGCTTGTCGTCGTAAGATGTGGGTCGCGCACCACTTTTTATCGAACCAAGTGGACTTTATCGTGAAGTTTTAGTAAAACGTTTTATGCGAAAAACTTTATTTAGAAGCAGTCTTAAAAACAAAGAAATGAATGCATTGCAGTGATTTTTTTTAAACTTATCAGACCCGAAGAGGAGAGTCGAAAGCAGTTAGTATTCTAGGTGGGTTTGTGAAACAAAAATAAAGCAATCGCGGCAAGTTTCAGAACATATAGGGATAGCTATTACTGTGCAATATCTAAAGAACCTCTCTGTATAGTTTTGTAATTTTTTTTTTCTGACTGTTTTGTCTATAACCTTCTTGCCGTGCATCATTTTTTATAGTCACCTCCCCGTTTGCGAGATGCGCTTCGAAGGCGTTAGTGTATTAAATTATTCCGTTTACATGCGGCTCAACGTGTCGTCTTTTCGACAACCGCTTGCTGGAAAAAAGAATAGGAACCTTCTGTGGTTTACTCTAAGCCATCTTAAATTGGATGTCGAGCTACTAGGGCACAGATAAAGCTGTTTTCATGCAGGTCTATTGGAAATGGAATTTGTCAGGCTTAATTTTTAAAAAAAAACAAAAAAAAACCGTAGATCTAGCCTAAAAATGTCGCTTCCTGACTTATACGTTATAGAGAAAGTGTAGAATGGATGAGAAATTAACACTAATAAATTAACTTGTGCTAAGATTGTTTTTTAAAATCTTGCTGTTAGTTTTCTCTCTGGTCAGATTTATTTATGGGCTCAGCATTTCAGTAGTCTTGATCGTGCAATAACTGTTTTTGTTCGGAAAAATAAAAATAAATAACATTTGTGTGCTCGTGCTCCTTACCAGCTGCAATTTTCAACTTTTCGGTAAAAAAAAAAAAAGCGCAGTTTGGGCAAGAGTATGTAAAAATTTCTTTAGACCTCGATCCTGTTACTAGCTTCTTGATCCTCATTTGCCGGTACCCTAATCAATTTTTTAAAATAAATAAGCCGTCGCTAATAAGAAATTCCATTCCTATATAGGGTGGCATTTAACACCATTCACATAGAGAAGAAAATCAAGTCTCGTTCTCAGAAGAGGTCATGGTAACCTGGAGAGGATCCTGATTTTTTTTCTTGACTCTCAATTTGGCTAGGGTCATTGAGAACTGTAGTTTTATATCCCTTTCCTCACTCACATCCCATTATTTTCGCAGTCTTAAGAGACTGTTAGGTCAATATGGTGGAGCAGATATGCCCGGTCTAGGAACCAGTCACCCGTCTCATGGTAGTCAAGCGTGCTACCGATCTCGTGTTTGATCGCCCCCACTTCTGTTATGATCTATAGACTTCATTTACAGAATTTCTGCTTTGATCCTGGATATAATTATCATCTAATTTTATCTACTTTCATCTATAACTGAAGTTGAACATCAGATTATATTGATGAATCTTGCTTACACTTGACGAGAAGATTTTACAAATGCCAATTGAAACCTCACCATATATATTACTTAGTAAATGAAACAAAAAAAGTCAGCATTATGGAAGGCACTAATGACAATTTGTTTTTTTTTTCAGATTGCGATGAAATAGAAGAAAAAAGAAGTACCGCCCTCAAACGTGGGACAGTTCGAAGTTCGGCACATCCAAAAGCATTCATTCGTGTTCGCGTCTTCCCAAGGGGAAAGAATCCTTTCCAAGGGCGGCGATGGCAGGAAGACAATTTAGAACGTTTGGTGAGACCAAATCCTCACAGCTCGCGATCTTGGGGGTTTGGAAATAAGCTAGGAATGAGAGAGAAACAGCGTGGGCATAACAGACAAACACTGGCTAGAAGGACATACTCGAAGCAAAAACAAAGTAAGTTTAGGTACCAAGAAGCATTACATGACCAAACAGTGAATTTCGACAAGGTCAAATCCAGTGCTAGACAAGCTCAGTCTATTAAGAAGACCTCTAACATTCTTCCAGAAGAGAAAAGCCTGATCTTAAAAGCAGCCAGAGAGAGAATCAACCGGCCCGCAAGACACTTCAACCCCGAAAAAAGACACAAAGCGTCCGAATTTCCCTCTGATGAAACTCGAAGTCATCGAACGGTTTCAGCCGATGAAACTGAAAGCCTTGAGAAAGTCCCCCAGGATGAGGCACGACAGAAGGCTAACACAGACCTCTCAGATTGGTCCGCGGGCCATTACCAAAGTGATGAAGGAAACAAGCTTGTGAGGCCAGAATTGGCTGACAGACTGGTAAAAAGATCAAATTTGTTTTATTATTTTTCCAATGATTAAATTTCAAGCATGAATGATAACAATAGGCGCTGTTCATATGCTGTTGATAATTTAAAAAAGAAATATAGACACGAACGCAAAAAGGGTAAGAGGAGGGGAGAAAAAGAAGAGGGGAGGAAGTGACGAGACAGAGCGGTAAGAGGAGAATAAAAAGAAGCTTTTGAGGGAAAAAGGGAGGTTTGAAAGAGTTGATGAATGGTTCCAATATTGCTCTTGAGCCCCCGTTTCATCAATCAAAATAATTGTAGCCTTTTTTTTTTTTT
>BLXT01004662.1:705965-718151 GCA_019648995.1 Plakobranchus ocellatus
CTCTCTCTCTATCTCTCTCTCTCTCTCTTTCTCTCTCTCTTTCTCTCTCTCTCTCCCTTTCTCTCTTTCTCTCTCACCCTCTCTATCTATCTCTGTCTCTCTCTGTCTCTCTTTCTCTCTCTCTCTCTCTCTCTCTCTCTCTCTCTCTCTCTCTCCTTTTTTTCCTTGGTCAAGGCTTCTTACAGTGTGTTCCTTGATGAGGGGCTACTTTCAGTCTCACTTTATGATGCGGAATGGTCAAGCCTAAAAAAGGTCCAGGTGGACAGTGTTCTTCAGAAGGATGTCTGGTACACCATACAAATAAAGAGGTTAGCGAAGTCTGTTTCTATATATTCTTTTTTCCAGTTCAGCTTCTTTCATAAAAATCGTTTCGATTGTACTTCCATTTTAATAGCCAAATTATCAACAACGAAAGGATTTCAGTTTAAAGCCAAATCTGGTCAACATTGCATCCTAATATGTAACTCCCAATAATTTCTTTACTAGTGGTATTTCAAGGATTTAGAGTCATCAGTAAAGATTTAGCTATGACCAAAATAATAAGTTTTGCTCATCAGAGTGGTTAAAAGCAGATATAGGCAGGCTATTTAGTTTTTTTTTCTTCTTTTTTGATTGTGCGAAGAAAAATAACAATTCTTCCTTGTTACATCTCCGTTGATGAGAATATGCCTACCCCATTTTTTTTGTCTGCTTATATTTATTAGTGTTTGGTCTTATTTATTCACTTTGTGTATACTAGTGTGGTGTTAACTCATAAAAAAGAAACTTTTCGTGTAATGAAAAAACACTGTTAATAAAGAAAGAGAAACTCCAATTTCTGACCATTGCAAGCGCGACTTGATGATATATTCTCTGACTGTGCTCCAGGTTAGGTCTCTTCCTGAACGTTTCACTCCAACAGCAGGGTCAGGAGAAGATGGTTAAAAGCGAACACATAGGACTGGCGAATTTAGATTCCTTTGAATCAAGGCCTGAAAGAGTTTACCTAGGAGGAGTGCCTAACGATATTAATGTAAGTTATCGAACAGATACGAACCATATATACTCATACACTGACTTAAGTTTAAAAGCAATACATTCTTAAAATCTTATGTAATATATTAAGATTTTAAGAATTTATTGCTGTTAAACTTAAGTCAGTGTATGAGTATATATGTATATATGGCTTTTTTCTTGAGCACTTCAAATAGATGTAGATTGAATATTGAGAAGTTATGGTAGATGTTGATTTTATGTTTTTAAAAATCAATAAGAGGAATCGTTGTCGTAAGCTTATATTTTATTTTTATTTTTGAAATTTTGTAGTGCGTGTATCATGCAAGGACTATCATACCACAAATTGGCGCTTTTGGAAAAGTATTAGATTTTGGTTGTGTGTTTGAAACCGAAAATCTGTATATTTTCATACTTTTTGATATTCTTCAAATGATCAGGAAAACTTTAGTCGGAGGCAATATAAATCGTTACAAAATCGGTAATAGTTATCATTTGGAAATTAAATTCTGATTTCATGATATAAAAGTAAATGATAATGATCTTTAACTTTCATTGTCTTTGTATTTTAAGTTCATATTTATTACACTATGTTTCGTTTTTCGCAACTTCCACTTAGAGACAAATTACGCTAATTTAACTTCCTAAGTTTAAGTTCAAAGTTGATTTCTTTTTCTCTGGGATTTGTTTGACTTGTTTATTGTTTTAGATTTTTCTTGTTTAGTTTTGATGTTGATTTTATTTGTTGTTTCTATTACTCTTCTTGTTGTTGATGATGTTGTTGTTGGTGGTGTTGTTGTTCTTGTTCCTGTTCTTGTTCTTCTTCTTGTTGTTTTTCTTGTTCTTGTTCTTGTTCTGTTGTTGTTGTTGTTGTTACTGTTTTTGTTCTTGTTCTTGTTCTTGTTCTTGTTGCTGTTATTCTGATTTTTTTATATTTTTACTGACAATCAAGACATGTGCTAGAGTAAACTTTATTGTCTTTTAAACAGGTTGTCGATGGATTCTGGGAAGGATGCATTGGTGACGTGGCAGTAAATGGCCGTGCTCTGAATATTTTCAGGCCTGACAGTGAAAGCGCTGGGCCATCTCTATGTGATAGTCATTGGTGCGTGAGTTCCCCATAAATGTTCATGAAGGTTTAACTTAACGTGCGTGACATTTTTTCTTTCTTTGAAAACTAAAGATAGTATTTAAGAAGATGATGCTCTTAAATGTTATTATACATATATTAAGATATTTTTATTGATGCCAAAGCAACGAGAGTAGTTAAAGATTTTAAGGTGAATTATAGAAGAGGCGGGACATAGTTTTGTGATTAAGGTGATGAAAAATAAGTAATGACGTAAAAAATGTTGGGTAGAAATTATCACTTGTGAGATAGAACATGCTGCGCTCAATTCATGATCTCGAAAAAAAAATAAGATATTCTATGGTATAAGAGAAACAAGTAAAAATATTTCAAACCAAGATTAATTTGTATAAGATGGACAGAAATTACATTTAACAAATATTATTCACAGCTTGACAAAGAAAGAAAGGTTGTCCACAATATTCAACGGAGATGGTTTTCTTCACTACAGCATGTCAACCAGAGATGTTTTCACATCTATAGAACTGTCTTTTTCCACACATCAAGACACAGCTAGTCTGTTTTCTTATGTCAACAGTGTAAAAGTGAGCCAATATGTTCTTGATGTTTCTTTTTTTTTTTTTTTAAAGCAAATTAATAATATTAGTTGATTATATTCTGGCGTATATTATACACTGTATACAACTTATCATTTTTTGGAGTTCCAAACGTTTTTCTTCCAGTATTTGTTTTTCGTTGCTCAATGTGAAATAATGTTTTTCTTCCTACTATTTAACCAGCTCTCTTTGATATAATGTACAGATTTGAGGTTTTCTGACTGTGTTTATTTAAAATTACTCCTAAAATTTCGTGTTAAAAAATTATGTGCGTTTATTTTTCATTCTAACTTTTTTTCAGGGAGTATATCTTAATCTGTTGTTAGAAAGAAGTGCATTAAGAGTGCAGAGTACATCTTCAAAGGAAAGTCTTGTTTATCTGAGCTCAGACAAAGCTTTTAGTGATGGCAAGCCTCACAGAGTGAAGGTAAAAAAAAAGTTTGGGTGGTGTTCTTGTATCTTTTAATCATACATTTATTAAAATAGAAAGAGGTATCAAAAAAGTATTTTTAATGATATTCGTCGAAAATTGAATCAATGGAAATATTTACTTTTTATTCCTTAAATAAGGAGTCCTTGAGTTACTATGATTTCAAGACACCATCTCTCGCCTACTATAGGCCTTGTACAGTAATAGCCATCATAGTAACTTAACAAATAGTTTAAAAGGTTAAAACATGCTAGGCTTTTCATGGGTGGAGGAGACATCGGACAAATTGACCATCTGAATAAACAAGGTCAAAAGTATGAATCTTTGGAAAGGCTGAGACTCTGTCTATCCCTTACGCTTACACTTTTCATGTGGCAAATCAACTCCCAATCTTTAAAGAATTCGTCATTCAGAATTATTCTTTGCCGAGTTTCTCGTCCAATACTTTACTGGTTTCAACGAATATTATTAAAAGGACTTTGTTTTGAAATAAATATTGCTCTAAACTCCACGACTAAAGAGAAATGATCTTTGCCCTTTTTATCATTTAGATTGAATATGAAGACTCAGCAGCCCGCATTAGTATTGATGGAGTAAAGGGTGACGTTCAGGTTCAAACCCGAAAGCCAAATGTAGAAAAAGACTCTCTCCAGGGCCTTGTCATAGGCGCCTTCGTGACGGATGAAAGACAGTTCAGCAAAGATAATAAATTCAGGTATTTACTACAACTCTGAGTGAATCGAGATGAGTTGTGAGGGGCATTAAGGGAAAAAAATGTATAAAATATTTCGTTTTTGTGGTATCGTCATATCTAGCTAGGCTTAGGCTACATTGTGCTCTCTAGGTTCATTCTCTTTTGTTCTTTGCCTTAGTTTTTATTTTTTTTTCTTTGCTTTGTTGAAATTCTATTATTATTCCTTTATATAAAGAACCTGTCTTTTTGTTATAGTGAGGACAATTTACAGCGTTAGTAGAATGATATTCTTTATTCTCCTCTGCAATTAAATTTAATGTGTATGTTACAGGCCATTCATTGGTTGCATTCAAGACGTATCGGTGAATGGAGAAAAATTGCCCTTTTCACAAGCAAAAGATGTGTACAATGTCTATCAAGGGTATTGCACTGACGCTCTAGAAAACGTAAGTTTCTTTATAATAATCACAATCATGTGTGATTTACCCAAGTTTTTTTTGTTTTGTTTTGTTTCTTGTTTTTTTTTGTTTTTGTTTTTTTTTACACGTAAATTGAGACCAGGTCAATTCATTTTTTTAACTTATAGTTTTTTCTCTGGTATAAAAAAAACGCCCAAAAGATACTAGAAATTATAATAAAGGTGCATATAAAATATAACCCTTTCTATCGAATCTTTATCAGTGCTAAATATCAAGGGAAAGTTTTAGAAAACTCTAAAAGCAGTGTATGTTTTGTTGTTTTTTGTTTTTTGTTTTTTTTTTTTGTAGAAAGCGTACCAAAACACTTGGTTTTCTACAAAATAGACACGATAGTGATGCCTTATTCTCTTTTCATATTACTTGTTTATCCTTACGCACACCACCTTACTAATTTTCAATCTACAAAGATAGATGCCAATAAAGCTTTGTCATATTTTTCTTTTTCATATTGTTTTGCATGGGCTTGAACTAATCGAGTGTCTGTCACACAAAAAAGCCATTTTACATTGGTAAATTGGAAAATGATTTTTTGTAGCTGACATTTATTTATTGCTTCAAATTTTCAGAGGTGGCATTCATGTCGACGATGGGGCGAAGAGAGTTCAAGTTTGGTGCTGGATGAAGTGCCTCAGTCTAACATTGTTTCGTTGTGGGTGTCTTCTAATGCCACTGGTCCTGTCATGCGTTACGCACGGAAAGACGTAAGAACACATGATTATTCCCAGACATAACTATTATGTTTTAGGCGATTTCTCCGGAGAAGCAAAGAGTAACTGAACGACCACAAAGTCTGTCTTAGAACGAAAAGGATTGAAATATATTTTTATAACATTTTAAGCTGAGTTATAATTTCACTCTGTGTGTTTGTGGTTTTGGGGGGGGGGTGTATAATGAACAGTTATTTCTGCCTTTTAAATGACGCTTCATGAATGACTTACACTTTTACATATTCATAACATTGAAAGATAGAGCGTCCAGTTTGCGTATAATATAGTGGAGTGACAAAAAGAAAAGATGAGGAACCAGTGGAAGATAGAAAGAGCATGAACCTCTGTTCATCTTCAGAGAAAAGAACACTTTGTCAGTTGGGCAAATAATGTTATTGGCAGAGTTCTTCATAATCAGGATCTAACTGCTGGAGTAGTGTGCTTTTCACATTCATTTTAGTTAAATGAACTTATTAAGCAGAATTATTGCATATTTTTATTTCCTTAACGTATTTTTTTTTAATCTGCGAGAGAAAATTAGGCAAAGTAAAATATCCTTACAATCACACTGAAGTATATCAAATAAGTTTTATTACTATATCAGGATTTTTCCGCGGTCATTACATTAACCCTAGAAGGGTTGGTTGCGAATATTGGCGATTCTTCAATACCACTGAGCAGACCAGAGGAGGACAAGTCCAGAGATATGTTTTCTCTCACAGTGGTGGACAAGCCAGATGAGTAAGTGGCGCACAAGTTTTGAAAAGTTGACAGTAATGAACTCATCGTAGAAAATTATCTGAACCAAATGTATTGGTTTCGATTTCAGTAACTACAATAGTTATTGAAAAGCCTTTTGAGCTGTAAAAAATCTATTTAAAAGTCATTCGAGTTGGTCGTTTGTTTTACCTAGACCACTTAATAGTTGATTTAAATGTTATTGATCTATTTCGGCTTTTGTTTGGAAAAAAAATTGTAAAGAGATTTAAATGACTCTACTGGTTATTTATACTTAAGTTGAGCTCCTTTTTTTCTAAGTTTGTTTAATCTACTTTAATCGAGCGAAAATAAAGATTTTAGAAACACTCGACTTTGAATGTGTGAATCTCTTCAATGCATTACGATTCATACTAAAATAATTATACTTTCAGGAACTAATGTATTCTTTGCGCTTGAAGTGCTGAAATGCAACTTATTGCCAAATAACTTTTATTGGTCGAGTTGTATGAAATACACGAGCTATTTTTAGAATTGCATTTTTTTTTTTCTGAAGAATGCTATTTTTAAATCAATTTTTTGGCTAATATTGTTTACAAAAGTTGGAATAAACACTTATACCGGCAAATAGATTTAATTCTGTATATCTCTTTTTTTTTATCCTTATGACTATGATTTTGCTTGTTTGATTAGAACCTTCCACGTCCATTTTTCAGAAAGAACTTGCTTGTGTTGGCCTGGGGACAAACAATGGAACACTCTTATGGTTACACAGGGTGGTTCTTTGGAGGCAGCGCTGATCCTACAAAGCCTCATTCCCTGGTGATAGCAGGTTCTGGAGAGACTGGCAGTGATGTTGAAGGAGAAGACAGTGTCCAAAAGTTTGCTGGGTCTTTGTCACGGTTTACTATTGAAAACAGGTAGAGCCTCATTTGAGAGACCAATTGTGCATGGTACAAAGATGCTAGTTGAAACCTAATAACTCCTTCATCTGATGTCTTAATAAAATATTTGATGCATCAGAAGGTTTATAAAATTGATATCAAATAAAGCAGGTGAAGGTATTAATGAGTTAAACTGCGTTTGCTAAACACAAGCGAGAATTAAGTCACCAAGGTGTTTAATTTTGGGGGAATGCTACATTCAGGTATAAAACAACATTTGCACCTTTTTTTTTTGTTAAATAAAAAAGACAAAGTATGTTTAATTGACATTATACTTTTTTTATGTTTAATGCTTTCATTCATTGACTCAAATATATTTTAAACTAACACCTTCTATAATCCCTCTGTCCTTTTCTTTTTTTTTTTTTACTCTTTAGATTTGTGGACTTGAATCAATTTGAGTTCAAACACAAACTTCTGGCATGTGAAAGACCCTTGAAAAACGTCCGACCTATTGCTGAAGAGAAAACATTACCGGTACCGCAAATCACTTGCTCCTGATTGTAAACTTGTATCGTTTTGCTCATAGCTTATTGCTACATGCTTGCACCAGTTTAAAATATTTCCTTAAAGTAATTTAGAAAGTTATTGATTCCTTTTTGGGTTGTTGCTTGTAATTTACCTTTCTTTATTGTGTTTTGTTTCAGGAAAAAAAGTATTCATAAATCTATTCATATAAATTGAATTATGTTCATAACATTTCCCCACTTTCAAAAATTCAAATAATATATATTAATATATTTCAAATGCTTAGTGCCATCATCCGAGTTCCCTCTCTGTAAAGTAGCTAGATACTATGATTTGCCATCTGCTTTTCTCCATCGCTACATCGTCAACCTCTTTCACTTCTTTATTGGTCACGTCTGTCATTTCCCGTCCAAGTCTCATAACTTTGTCCTCTGCTCCTCAACTTTTCAGCTTTTACTTCTAAAATAATTATTAGTTTTTGCAACGAGTCGTGTTTTCATGTATGGCCAAAAAAAGAAGTGCTGTTTTTTTCTTCCTGATAGTTTTAAAAAGTTGTATATGGTTTATGGTAAGGAATCATAAACATCTTTGGTGAAGGTTTTCTCTTTCATGAAATTCTTCCTTTTCTTTGGTATGTCCACATTTCGACTACGAGTGCTTCTATTCTTTTTTTTTTTCATTGATTTTGTAAACGTCATACCCATAACTTAGTACCGACCAAACATACCATGTCGTTAGTCTACTTTTGTTACATATTGTACTTATAAGATACTGTTAATATAATTAGTATAGGCCTACTGTTTGTTAGTTTGATTTGTACAATTTATTTTCTTAACGATCGCGTTTCTATCTGAGCTTTTTATGCACAATCATACATTAATTTAAGGCAGTCCTCTAACCATGCTTTACAGTCTCCATATTTTAAAGAAATGGTCATGCATATCACCTATTGTGTATTATTCGAAGCAAACAACTACAATTTCGATGTGTACATCTTTTTAGACTTTCGTATTAAATGTGTAATTATATTCCAAATAAAATAAGTTTACAATGTTTGGAAAACATCAGCTAGTTTTTACCAAGAAGGTTAAAATCTTCCCCTTCTGAGGCCATTTCCAGATTCGAAAGTGCCATTATCTCTGTGTATTACAGTATTTATCATAACCAGTTCACTATAACAATTTGTACGTAGATACATTCAGGCACGTTTATGTAATTATCAATGTCTTTGTATTTTTGGGTTAAAGAAAGCAAGGAGGACACATTTTATAGTTCTTTTTATGTAATGTACATGTATACCGTTTAGCTATTTAGTGATCTCGTTCATCTGCATTTTTTTTTTAATTTGGACTTTCCTCAACAATTAAAAAGCGACAACCAACTACAAGTAATTTGATAGAATTGAATAATTGAGCTATTATAATGTATTGTAAATATTACACAACAGAAAAAATAACCCATGTTTTTAAAGGCTAGAGATTCTTGTCAGCATGGATGTAGGATGACTATAGAGGATTTCATACAAAATGAAAGGCAGAATGACTTCCTCAGTGAAAGTATTCTATAAGGCCCTGTGTTAACAAGAAATCAATTTGTTCATTTTTTTGTTGCCAATATTTCATTGTTTACCAACAAAGATAAACACCTTTTCATCCTACAAAATATGAGAATCATGATCAGAATATGTGAATAAAAAATACTAAATGTAATAAATTTAGTGATGTTCATATCACTACATGGTAGGCTACATTAGATTAATTTAGAGCCACAAAAATTACTAAGCTACCGATACTTAATTTTCTCTTTTACAAAAAGAAATGTGTCAAATATCAATGAAGACTGGATATGGTTTAAGTTTGATGTATATCATTATGGTGTGCAGTATTTTATAATATGAAGCAGCAAGTGAAAAAAAACACTCTGCTCTCTGTGAAAACACAAAAAAATGCTGCAGTTGCAGCACACTAAGTACAATAACTGTAAAACGTTCATGCATTGTTCATTCTAAATTTAGAGTTTTGATCACATGAGCGTCTTCAAAATCTTAAATTTTGTTGCTGTTGTTATTTCTTCCAAATTTGAACTTTATTTTAATGCATTAAATAAATGTATCTGCGATTCATTTTTCTTTAGAGTGAGATAGATAAAATTTATTCATATTTTCAAATGATAATAGAAAGATCGAGTTTCAAACAAAGGTATTTAGTGATTACATTTTTAAAAAGGAATATTTTTTGTGCAAAACGATTTTTTACATATTATGCATTCAACCTGCTGTGTATGTCTATATTATGCTGTATTGCTATACAAGTCTTGATGGTGGCATATTTACATTTACCTAAATTTTGCTTAAGCACTGCTTCAGTGTGATTTAAAGATTTTTTTTTCTGCATATTCAGCATTAGCTGTGCAGCAATGACAATGTGTCAAAGTACTAGATTCGAGTCTTGTAACAGAAGAGGCGGCAGCAGCATTGTATGAACAGCATCAGAATCAACATTAGCAGCAGTACCAGTTACAGTAGTAGAGGCTTAAATTCATAAGATGGTGTTTTCTTCCAGTGCAATGAATAACTTTCAGAGGTCATATCTTGTAATTAAATGTATTTGTATATTTGTGAATTTGATAGTTTCCATATAACTGTGATGCTTAATTATTATAAAATTTAAACCAACATGAAATTTCCGTGTTTTTTTCTTACACGTTTCGACTTCTGTTTTTTTCTAACTGACTAATAGAGTTATTGAAAACTTTGGCTGTGTTTATTTTTTTTCCTAAACGATATTTTTGTTTAAACAAAATTTTAAAAATGCGCCTGATAAATGCATTTGATCTGCATTATAAACAAAATAATTCTGATGAAGTGTATTTGGTGAGGCAGAAAAAACACGCCCAACTTCAGGGGCCAATAAGTTCATGTTGACACTTTGCAAATCCATGCGGTTCCCATGGAGCATTGTTCTGTTTGGAATAAATTAATGTTTGCTTGAAATTTCATCGGTTTCTGTTGGGTGTTTCTAAGATAACTGGGCGATGGGGAAGACACTTCAAAACTGGAATATCGTAACACAAAAAATATTTCCACTTAAAGTCAAATGTGGTCAATAAGCCTTCCATCTTGGTCAAAGACAACCTTGAGTCTTTTTTGTTTTCACCAGCTGATGAATTTTTTTCATTTCTTGAATGGCAATCTGATTCTGACACTTTTGAATTTTGCATTTTAATTGTCTTCCTGTGATTTTTTTCTTGTCTACCTCAGTATCCTTTTACAGCAATGAATCCCAAATTGAGTAATCCATTTCATTCTAGTTTGGTACAGTTTTTATCAAGAAATTTTCTCACAATACCAGCCCCTTTCCATCCTTTTTCAACAAAGCAGGCTTAAATTACTGCTTCATCAGCCTTGATAAGAAGAATTTTCCTCATTGTTGCATTAACATATTCGTTATAAAAGAAGCAGTGCATAGTGTTCAAAGTTAGAAAATTCCCATATGAAATGAAAACTACCCATTTTCATTCTAGTGTTCATAGTTATTTGTCAACGTCAAGATATTTCAAGATTCAAGTAGCTGTTTTAAATTTCCAGTGATTTTGTTTTTAGATGAGCAATATCAAAGAAATTTTGTAGATGCACTGTCAGGCTATGTAAATACACTAGCATGAAAATTTAGATTGGAATCACGCAAGCAATCAAAAGTTACTTGCCTCTGTATACAGACTTCTTTTTATATCAACTCGAATCTTGGTAGTATATTATAGTTTTTATGCGTTCATTTTCATGGTCTCTGGATGAATTTTAGTGGAATTTCGTACTCACACTTGTGTTTTCTAAGATAATATGTTTGGAAAGAGTTGTATAGATCTGTAATGTTTCACTGCAGAGTTGTGTACCCCTAAAGTTTAGTGTGACTATCTGATATATTTCACATTGCACTGGAATTGCTCATTTCTTTTTTAAATCTGAGACTAAAAATTAAAAAAAAAAAAAAAAAACTATCCGTGTCTCCCCTCCTTACAATACGAGCAATAGAAACAATGATATTGGTAAAAAAGAAAAATAGAAGGAACAATTATTAAAAGTAAGTGTATTTTGATTTTTGATCAATAAACTAATAGAATAGATAAATATTTTTAATGAATGATTTTTCAAACAACTATTTACTCTTATTTGCTACTTGTCTGTAATTTTGTGAAACAAGTGGCTATACCCAACCTCTTACCTCTTGACCACATTCATCTTCTGTCAAAGCTGATGTGTCTCTGCATAAGACCCTCCCAGAATTTATGGTATGTGAAACTTTTACTTATGAGATTCTTAATTCTTGCTCATGTGTACAAATCCAATTCTACTGATGCTATTTCTAGTTGTAGTAAGAAAGAAAGAAAAACCGACATAGAGGAGGAAAAGGAAAAATAGCAAAAACAAAGGTATAAATTTTTTGTCAATAAATTTAAAAAAAAAAAAATAACAGTTGAATTCTTGAAAGCAATTTTTTTTTACGCTCAATGTGTAAATAAAAAAATAAAACAGATAATTTGTTCTTTTGTTTCTCAACTTGTCTAATATTAAAAAAAAAATACTTCTGGTACCAGTATAAGTGTTGCACTAGAGAGATCTGGCATCAATCAAATGAATGCACACAGACTTTTTTATTTCGTTTTTTTTTTTTGTGGCTTCAAAATGATGTCCATGGTATGTCCATATTTATTGGATGTAGGCTGTGTAGGAAAACAAAAGTTTAAGGCTTTTTTCCCAAAGTTTTGATCAACCCTCGATTCCTCTACTGTATCTCATATAATTTATAAATTTGTACAAAAACTGCAACAGAGCATGAATTATAGATTTATTAAATTGTTTGCAATATTTCTAGAATTAACAGAAAGAGAAGCGTGACCATTATACAGGCAAATAATTACATATATGAGAATCAAGTTGAACTTTTATTTAAACTTCAATTAGACTCTTCCTTTTAAATGGAATAATAAGATTATTAAAAGTTAAAACCCAATATAAATTCAGGGCACAACCACAATAGCTTTTGTTGAATCCAAATCTGTCTGACTTTGA